>JAYMTP010001960.1:0-21558 GCA_036897365.1 Geranium brycei
GACGGTTTTGGACCATTTCTGGTCCTGTCTCAGTTTTAAATTTTAAAAACCGGAGTTGACCTATTTGGTTATCGGTTTTGCATACCAGTTCCGGTTAACCGGGTTTGCACAGCCCTACTCCACCCTCCTTGCCTTTTCAATGCTAGCCTCGAAAATGGTAATTGAATGTTACTATTTTACCTAAAGTATGACAAATCACGTAACAAAAACTAATACTTCAAAGTACAATATCCAATATAGATTTAGAGGAAAAGTACATATAACTATTTCTAATTATACATCATTTTCATTTAAGTATACCTAAGTTTTATAAATTCTTATATATTAAGATTTTGGTTTTTGGATTGAAAATGTTAAATTTTACAGTGAAAAGTCTAAAGTCTCATTTGACAAAAAAATCTAATTTTCAAAAAAGTCACAAATTTAAATATTTTATGCTCATTTTGAAAAATAACGCACAAAATAATACTCTATTAACCACTTTTTTTAGGCATCTAGAACAATTGAGCCGACCCTAACACAATTAAATATAGCATTCTTTATTATTTAGTTTAATAGATGTATTCTGTTTTACCTGATCAACGCTTATTTAAACTAAATTAGATGAATTTTGAAGAAAAAAATTAAATGTTTCTATACTAAAGGCCAAAGAATAAACAATAGTGACTCTTAGAAGGTATAATATACACTAGCTAAACATATTAAGCAACAAACTTGAGCTAGAGATCCTTTGAATTGAATATATAAGTAAAAACATGCATTTAATTATTCGACAAAACAATATACGAGAGCCACACAACTACAATGATTATTCACAAGAACATTGCAACAGAAGTACACAATCACTATTATTGTTTATTTTGAAATAAAATCTTACCAGTATTGTTCATACATAAATTATAGATACGTTAACTTTCAGTTATTTATAATTGGAAAAACAAAACTTTTTTTCAACCTAATCCATTATATATTGTCCTTTGGGGCATCTCGGAACATTTTGTCCTACTTTTATTCGGGACACTCGATTCAAGACCTCTCTTTGAGGTCATTTCATGGGACATTTGATTCGAGGCATCTCGGGACATTTCAAGGCATTCTGGCCCTCTTCAGGATATTTATCAATTTCTTGTAGGTCATTCATTTCGAGCCATATATCGTGGGGCATCTCGTATTTGCAAGCCTCCGTCACATTTCGAGACAATACTATCGAGACATCTTGGGAGAAATTTTCTTTTTTCGAGTCAGAGGCATCTTGATTTCAAGCTCTTTGAGATTAGAAGCATCTATTTCTCACGTGGGACAAATTTATTCGGAAACTCGTGGATCAATTCGGGGCACCATCTCGTGGGTCATTTATCTTATCGCGGGAGAAATGCAATCTGTGTTGCAGGTGTATTTAAATCACCAAATAATCAAGTTATCTTCCGATGTGAGATACAAATAAAGACTCCGTCCGCGCCACTTCAAATCTCTTCAAATTTTCTTTTGCCAAATATCTTTGATTCTTTATATCGTTAGGTGTTTCGTTGAAATGAGGATGCTTTAGTCATGTAGCGATTCAGACGTAGGATTTTTAAGTCAACATTCTTTAGAAAAAAAATCATAAAATGTTAGAACTACTAAGCACTGAATAATGAAGTATTTGTTGAAGTTGTTTTAGTAAATCATGCTAAAAATATTCACCTTGGTCAAAGTAACTTGTCATTTCAAGCCACGAACTTAAGCCGAACTTTATAAATGGGCCTCCCAAATTAAACGGGCCATAACTTGGGCCTCATAACTAAAAACCCCGACCCAGCCCAACCATTATCATCCTCGTCAAATCCCATTACCATCAATACAATTCGAACTAAATAAGAATCAAAATAAACTCTCTTAAAACTTAAGATTTCCGATAATAAGTGGACATAAATATTCAATTTCCACAACAAATCATTCACAGCCAGGAAAAATAATCAATAAAGTGATTTCGATGTCTCGCCACCCACAAAAAATGGTCCTTTACGGTGTCGTTTAGCTATAAAAATCCAAGCGCGACGCTCCAAAAGCCAGTTTCTGGACACCAACACGAGCACGTGCCAATAATTCTGATTTCACTCCAACGTACCAAAACCTCCGCTCCACCTCCACCGTTACCTTCCACGGCGTCGTTTTGCGATGATTAAATCTTCCCCGGGCCCGATGTCGCTGATCGTGCGGCTCAGATTGCCTCGTCAGCTCCGAGGTTGATCTGGACCGTACGTTCTCGTCTCGAATCTGTGTATCGGTGGACCCCACGGCCCGCTCGGCCCTCGTGATTGTCTGCGCCACAAAAATGAAAATATTTGAGGCAATCAGAGCCGATCGTGTAACGCCAAATGATTGTAGACCGGACACGTGGACTTGATGGGCCCGCGGGTAACGGTACTATAAATAGACAATAGTCACGAGTTCGGTGTCTCTCTCGTGAAGCTGTACACTTGAAACGGAGAGGGAGCGAGTGTTTCTGCGATTCTGTGGCTGCTTCGCTCTCGCTTGAACCCTAGCTTCTTCTCCTTCTTCGTCTTGGTCTCGAGGTGAGTGAAGATTCTTTACATTTCTGTGACTTCTGAGCTTTCGATTTTGTGGTTTCTGTGTTTGATTGTGATTTGTGAGTCGTGAATGCTAGTTCTGGAGCTACTTGTGCTTGATCTGGTGTGATTATGCTGTTTGGCTTGCTATGCAAGCTTGAGTTCTTGATGGAAATCTGAGATTGTACACGAAATTAGGTGTTGGTGTGTTACGAGTCTTCGATTTTGTGGTGTTGTGTGTTTGATTGTGAATCGCGGGGTGGCTTGAACGATTTGGTGCCTGTGTGTGTGTTTTGAAGTACAGAGAATTAGGTGTTTGCGTTTTTGAGTGGCTCCTTGAGTGAAATGCTAGTTGTGGAGCTAAGTGTGCTTGATCTGGTGTCTCCTTGTGTGATTTTGTTGTTTGGCTTGTAACGCAAGATTGAGTTATTGGTGTGTATCTGAGATTGTACAATAAATCAGGTGTTGATGTGTTTTTAGTTGCTCCTTGAACGATCTGCTAGTTCTGTTGTTATTTGTGCTTGATACAGCTTCTGCAAGTGTGAATTATTGATTGGAATGTGAAAATATAGAGAAATTTTGGATGTTTTGTGTGTTTTTTAGTTATACGTTGAATGATCTGCTGGTTATGGAGCTATGGTGCTTGATCTGGCTTTCTGCGAGTGTGATTTTGCTGTTTGGCTTGATTGAAACTTGAAAATATACGGGATTCAATGAAGATTCACATGCCAAGTCTCAAGCTTTCCATTTTCAGGGTTGCATGTGAATTGTGATGTGAGTTTAACTGTTTATTATGCGTGTGAGTGTGTGTTTTGGAGTAATCAAAAGTATCTGTCAATGTTTTTGAGTTCCTTTAATGATCTGTTTGTTCTGGGTTGATATGTTCTTCAAAATGCTGTTACATTAGTGTGATATTTCAATTTTATATAAGATAGAGCATGTTTACACTTTTAATTAGTGTATATGAATATTTTTACGGGATGATAAAAGTGATTGAATCTCTTCGTTGATGTATGCTTCAGATCAGGAACATTACCAATGGCAACTGTTACAGCATCTCACTTTGTAGCTAGAAGCTCTACCGCTGCGCCTGATGCTAAATTAGCATCTGCACAAAATGGTGTAAGGAGCCAAACAATGACTTATAGCTCGTTGAGGCCTTTGAACAAACTGGATACTCTTCGGTTGAGTACCAGCACAAAGGCTTCTACGAGGAAGTTGGGAAAAGGGTTGAGAGCTACCAGTATGAGATCATCAAGTGTTATTAGATGTGGAACCGGGATGAACTTAGTTTTCATAAGTGCAGAGGTCGGTCCATGGAGCAAAACCGGTGGACTCGGTGATGTTCTTGGAGGTTTACCACCAGCAATGGCTGTAAGCATGTTTACCTCTTTCTTTCTTCCTTTCTTTCTTTCTTAGTAAAATAAAATGTCTGTTCTGTTTTCTACCAAGGAGACGGCCGATTGCTTATAAATAATATGTATTCATGCTTTTTAGGCCAATGGACACAGAGTGATGACAGTATCACCTCGCTATGATCAATATAAGGATGCATGGGATACTAATGTTGAAATTGAGGTAAAGTTGATGACTTGTTTGATTTCTTGAGAAACACTTCTCTCTTAGCAACCCTGCTTTGCTCAAAACTCCAAGTATCTCCAAATGAAAACAGATAAAGGTTGGGGACAAAATTGAAAAGGTCCTCTTCTTCCACTGCTACAAAAGAGGAGTTGATCGTGTTTTTGTGGATCACCCAATGTTCTTGGAAAAGGTACAAGATCAGATCAGTTGTCTTCATATACTGCATCAGAGTTATGAATTCTTAGACTGACGAGTTGAATCAATGAGAAGTGCTATATCTAATAACTATGTTCCTAAACTTCTAAGGTTTGGGGCAAAACGGCATCGAAAGTATATGGTCCCCGGGCTGGAAAGGATTACAAGGACAATGAACTCCGGTTCAGCTTGCTGTGCCAGGTAACAACTTTTGCTACTTTTCCGATTATCACATATCTGCCATGTTCATTTGCCGTCATAGCCACTGGAAACTTACTATGCACTTGTGCTCATTTCAAACATGAACTGCAATGACTTGCAGGCAGCTTTGGAGGCACCACTTGTTCTGAATCTCAACAGCAACAAATATTATTCCGGGCCGTATGGTACGAGAACCGTCTGATCCTTCAATTTCTTAGCCAAGAATCCTGTAATTAATTCATTTAAACATTTCTGCTTATGCAGGCGAGGAGATTGTTTTCATTGCTAATGATTGGCACACTGCGCTTCTCCCCTGCTACCTAAAATCCATGTACAAGTCCAGAGGTATCTACAAGAGTGCCAAGGTATACACACAACATCATCTACAAATTCTTAGAGCGTATCCCTCGGAAATTTAGGCCTAATTCGAATATGATATCAGTGATTAACTTTTCCCTCGGTGATGCTGCAGGTTGCTTTCTGCATTCACAACATTGCCTACCAAGGACGATTTGCATTCTCTGATTTTTCACTCCTAAATCTGCCTGATGAGTTCAAAAGCTCTTTTGATTTTATTGACGGGTATGATTTCTCAACCGAATGATTATGAGCTTCTTAGTATACATGCCAATAGCCAAATTACATTATTTTTTGTTTTGCAGATACGACAAGCCAGTGAAGGGAAGGAAGATAAACTGGATGAAAGGTGGGATATTAGAATCGGACAGGGTAATAACTGTGAGCCCGCACTACGCCCAGGAACTCGTTTCTGGTGTAGATAAAGGTGTTGAATTGGACAGTTATATTCGAATGGCTGGTATCACTGGCATTGTCAATGGTATGGATGTGCAAGAGTGGAACCCAGCTACAGACAAGTATCTTGACGTTAAATTTGACGAAACAACAGTAAGATTGTTAACTGCATACATTCTCTTTGCCCTTATTGTGATAATTGTCGCCTTTTCGTTTTACTTATATAATGTTTTAATGTTTGGAAACTTCAGGTGATGGAAGCAAAGCCACTTCTTAAGGAAGCCCTCCAAGCAGAAGTTGGTCTACCCGTTGACAGAAACATCCCGTTAATAGGCTTCATTGGTAGACTCGAGGAGCAGAAAGGTTCGGACATTCTTGCTGAAGCGATTCCTCAGTTTGTCGGAGAGGATGTTCAGATAATTGTCTTGGTAAGAATCTTAAGTTAAGCAAATGTCTCAAATAGTGAAGTTAATTTAGTCATGAATTACTATTACTAATGACATCATCACATAAGTTGTAACAAAGCATTCTTATTCTCTCAAATAGTCGAATGAGACACTGCAACCCGTGAAGTGGTAATAGACAAAGCAGGTACTCGATTAAAAGAGTTGAGTCGGGTTCCTTTTCCTTTCAGGGTACTGGCAAGAAGCCAATGGAGGAACAGCTTAAACAGCTGGAAGTCCTCTATCCCGAAAAAGCTCGGGGAGTGGCGAAATTCAACGTCCCATTGGCCCACATGATCATAGGCGGGGCAGATTTCATGATGATCCCGAGCAGGTTCGAGCCCTGCGGTCTCATTCAACTTCACGCAATGCGATATGGAACGGTATGTCCCAAACACACAACTTCTCATACTTTAGATACGCTTACACATTCATATCCTAACATATTATCATAACTCGAAACAGATTCCTATCGTCGCCTCAACCGGAGGATTAGTTGATACCGTGAAGGAAGGCTACACCGGATTCCAGATGGGGGCTTTCAGTGTCGAGGTATTTATAGGTTCAATCCCTTTATATTATTCACAGTTTGTTATCATAGTATAGTAGACAAATTACAAGTTTCTTCAAGTCTAATATACATAAAAAAATGAGTTCTGAAATATTGTGTTACTCCAGTGTGATGCTGTGGAACCAGCTGATGTAGCGGCAATAACAAAGACAGTTAAACGAGCTCTATCAACCTATGGAACCCCAGCTTTAGCAGAGATGATTCAAAACTGCATGGCCCAAGACCTTTCTTGGAAGGTAAGATCTTAAATTAATCGAGCTTTTAACGATTGAGCTTGGCTCGCTAAATATTCCGCCCGGGTTCGTTATAATAGAGCTCAAAGTTGGGTTTGGTTAATAAACGAACTAATAGAGCCGATACCTGATTCAGCTCGTTTACACAGTCCACTCAACCTAACATTAATCAGTAATTAGCATTGATATGGAGATACTAATCGAAGTTATACAATAAAATGATGGTGAAACAGGGACCGGCAAAGAAGTGGGAGCAGATGCTGTTGAGCCTTGGAGTAGAAGGAAGCGAAGAGGGAATAGAGGGAGAGGAGATAGCTCCACTTGCTAAAGAGAATGTGGCCACTCCTTAACCTTACTTCATGTCTATATTTTAAACCTAACCTTTTAATATTATCAGAATGTCTTTTAAACTAACCTGTATGCGATGTAAGGTAAATAAATTAGGGGAGGTTGGATACTGTAAACTGCAAACAGTGAGTTTAATCGGTTTCAATTTTGTTGATCAGGTTCAGACTCGAATACGATTGAGATTGTGTAATAATCACGCTCTTGAATCATGGCTTGAGAAAAACGTTAACGCTCGAGTTTGAATCAGCTCTATTCGTTTAATATTCATCAAAGCAGAATAAAACTCAAGTGCAGGTTCATGTCAAAGCAAAAGCATATTTGCTGAATCAAACTTAGCAGATCGTTCATGAATAGCTTTTTTCTACAATACATTTGTGTTACACTGCCCTTCAACAGGAAATTTATCAACTGAGAATGTTATGCAATTTTAAAAGTTGTTTTTAAAGAATGCTATGGTTTAATGAGAAATATGTAGATAGATTACATAAATGAAATCATATAAACAACAAACGAATTTTACAGATAATAATCACATGTTCTTCAATTCTACCAGAATTAGACAACACAAGTCAGAAGTATAACTAAAATAGATCTATACAAAATACAAGACCAGAAAATGTAATTTAAAACTAGTTAAAACTAATTGCCTTAATACCATAAAAACATGACAAGAAAATGTATTTAGACTTAATATCCAATCTCAACATCTAAAACAGAAACCAGAAGCAATAAAAATCTCCTCTCATGATTCCACCGAATAACAAACCTTCAAAAGTCTAATGACAAATTTACCAAGGCATCACACTACATAACCAAGGAAACAGAAACATCAAACAAAGGCAGATCAAAACCATAAAATGTAATTTGAATTCCTCAAACAAAATTCAGAGTACAAAAGTTGAACAACGATTGCTAAGATGATTAAACCTCAACACATAATATCTAAAATCACAAAAGGCTGAAATGATAACCTAATCAAACAAGCTGAATCCCATATCATCATCACTCTCTTCCTTAGGCTCCTCCTGCAGATTACACACCATAACATAAAGAAACTCAGACAAATGAAATATAAAACAACAGTTTCACATGCAAATTGATTACAATATCCCAAGTTACACAATATCTGATATCTTTCAATTCACACATCACAACATGCAGAAATTAAGAAACCCAGATGCACAAAAAAAATCCCCCCATCCATTATAGCAAAATCACAACAGTATGTTGAAATCAGAATATGTTTCGAGAAACAAATAAAAAACATGAATATATTAAGAAAAATGTGTGCTAAAGGAAACAGTTTCAAACACAAATAGTTTCAATAATCTGATAGCAATAAAACATAAGTTCCATTGATTTTGGTATATATACCTCAAATTCCAATTCACGACATAGAGAAATTAACAAAGATGTGTGATAAAATCAAAACAGTTTCCAATACAATTTGTTTAAATCAAATAATAGCAAAAGCAATAAGCACAATCTTCACTGAAATGGCATACACATTTCAACTTGCAACTCAAAACATAAGAGAAATTAACAAATAGTTAACAAATTCAATCAACAAAACTCACACATAGCTAAACACAAATCAAGCTTAAATGGAAAGTCAAGAAATATAGTTAACACAAAAAAAGGAAACGAAAGAGTCCGTACCTTCTTCTCCTCAACAACCGGAGCAGCGGCGGCGGTAGCTCCGCCGCAGGAGGCAGGAGCGGCGACGACGGCTCCACCGCCACCTCCGGCACCGACGTTCGAGATCAGATCACCAATACTCTTCTTCTCCGCGAGCTTGGCGAAGAGGCTCGGCCAGTAGGACTCGACGGAGACCCCAGCGGCCTTCACCAAGGTAGCGATCTTCTCTCCCTAAACACCACCATCGCAACAAAAAGCTTCAAAACACAGAACAAGAACAAAAAATCAACAAGATCTGGAAAAGCAAGAGGTGTAGATCCGTACAGTGACGGCGATTCCGTCGTCGTGGAGGATCAAGGCCGCGTAGGAGCAAGCGAGCTCTCCGACAGACATGGCTGATTTGCAGATCTTAATCTGCAGAAAAAACGAAGCGTCGGTACAAATCGGTGTATATACGAATCGTTACGCACACATTTCGGAGCGTAGAGAAGCGAACCTGGCAAAGATTGACCTAGAGTGAGATTGAGCGACGCAGCGAAGCTTAGTAGGTGACGGAGAGGTTAAGAAGATGAACACAGAGTATATATACACAGACACGAAGAGAGCTAGGGTTTTAGTGTGAAATGGGCCCACATTGGGCCTTTGATTTTTGGCCTTTCACGCCTATTTTTTGGGCCTATGATCTAATAATGGGCTCTGCATATTTCTATTACGTAATGTTTAGCTGAGAACTGATAATTATAGAGGATTAACCACAACAGAGAAATTGATGATTACAAGATTGGCTGGATTTTTTTTTTTTTTGTTCCGTAGATATCATTATTAAAGCTTTGATTTGAATTTAGTGTATAAATGATATTGGTTAAGAGAAAAATGAAAATACTATTGATATTTCGTAAATAAGATTAAATAACTCATTTGGGAAGGAAAAAAATATTTCCAATTCCCAATAATATAAACCTGATATTTCGTAAATAAGATTGGAAAAACACATTTGTGAACATCTGGAAAAGAGAAATAAATTCGCAATGATACACAGTTGATATTTTGTAAATAAGAAGAAATAAATTCGTATTCAAGAACATCTGGAAAAAAGAAATGAATTTGCAGTAATATAAAGATTAACACCTGAAATAAATTTCAATAACATAATATGAAATTCATATTATGAATATCCATGAAATCTGAAACACCATAATTGTTTGCAATTGTGTTCTAGAAAATAAAAGGCATGAATCCAGAAACTGAACAGTAGCAAGAATCTTCATGTTTATAAGGCAAATACGGATACAAAATAATGATAAATAGAGTCTCCCTCTGCTAAGAGACTGAGAGACTCTTCTTCAGTTTCGTAAACTGAAATCATTCACTTCCCGAACGGACCTGAAAGAGTTTGGGCAAAATGGAAAATTTATCAGACAAGAACGGTGTTCTAAAAATCTCCGTATAGTCTAGAGTTTATCATCTACTAATCTCGGATTAGTCTATTAATATGATTAATTTCTTATTAGCCCCCCCCCCCTATTAATCAACAGAGGCCTGTGTGCCGGACTTGAGCCTGCCGTCTTTTAGAATACTCAAAAGGATTAATTTAAGTGAAATTGAATAGTGCTCACCCTTGGAGGAGAGTCCGACCTTGATCGGGATCGGGACCGGGATCTTGGCCTGCACAATTTTGAAACCAAAGGATCAAAGATTAATACTAAAGCCGTAAAAAGAAGCTCAAGTATGTTAAAAAAAAGGGGGGGCATTTGTGAGCGTAGTACCTGGATGACTCCTTGATAGGAGATGGAGATCTGGACTTTGACAGTGATCTTGAAACGGAACGCTCCACGGATCTACTGCAGAGAGGGATCGGCAAAAGTTTGTATCATCATAAGTTTCGAGAAATGTCAACGAGATGGAGAAAAACACGTGACAAATATCGTACCTTCTGTTCCTTCTAGGACTCCTGCTCCTGGTGGGGCTCCTGCTACGGCTCCTGCTTCGGCCCCTCGGGCTGCCCTCGTATCTCTTAACCTATCCAATTGGTGCAAACGAAAGAAATCAGACTAAAGAATCATCGAATTCATCTTTCGAATTGGACCATCATGTGAATGAAGAGATCTTAAGGGTACACATGGTTCAACAAGGAACAGGGCGAGGAGCAAAGAAAATGAAATTTTATGGTATCCAGAAAAATATAGGTGCAAATATAATTTGGTGACATATCTCAACCTTTAGGGACAATAATAATAATGGATACAGGAAGTTACCCGAATATAAGCTCGGGCCCAGGGATTTCTAAATTCAGTATCATCAAGTTTCTTCACCTGAACACAAGGAGAAAGTGTGAGCAAAAAAACATTTTGTAATGAGGGTAAATAGATATACAGGAAAGTTTTATCTCAACGGCTTACAGCATATTTCATGTCCTCGGAATTAGTGTAGTCCACAACACCAAAAGTTCCATCACTGTCACGGGAGACTTCAGCAAAACACACATCACCAGCTTTCCGCATATGATCCTGAAAATGTTAACAATAAGGTAAACCACATTAAGAGCTGAATCAACACATTTGGACCAAAAGCATATGATAAATCATACAAGAAACTCTCGCACCTTTAAATCCTGCCAGGAAGCAGAGTTTGGTAGACCACGAACAATTACTAAGACCCAAATAAAACAGGAGCTGTCAGAGAGGTCTAATGATATCTAAAATAACTTCATTCATGGAAAGCTCCAACAAGCTATATGTACCTCGATACTCAGAATGGCGTGAAGCGCCAAACCGCCCACCACCATCTCCACCTCGTCCGCCCCCATAGCCACCACGGCGCTCACTTGCAGATGACTGCCCTCTACCTCCATGAGCAAGCTCAACCTGCATCAAAACATTGAGACATGCATCGAGGAGAAAAGCAACCCAATTTAAGCAGATACATATGTATGCATATAGGAAACACTTCTTACCCTCAAACGACAGCCATCAAAATTATAGCCATCGCGTCCCCTAATTGCATCTTCAGCATCACGAGTACTCTCAAACTACCATTGAAGTAAAACAAAATAATCAAAATGGCATGTTAATTGGGTTTATAGACTATATCTACAAAACACGCCAAAATGTGAACAGAAAAGATAGAGGAGTACCTCCACAAACGAATAACATGGAGGACGAGCTGGAATCTTCAACTCAATATCCAGAATACGACCATACTGCAGACAAAAGATGCATGTCATACAAATCTACCACAGTAACAATCATATTCTAGATAGAAAAATGAATAAAACTGAATTTATCCAATCTACTGTCATCACTATAAATATAATTTTCACGACAAGATGTACGATGAAAGGCAACTCAAACCTTGTAAAATAGATCCTCAACTTCAGACTCTCTTATATCTGAAGGCAGGTTCCCGACATAGATAGTGCGTGAAAATCGACCACTCATTTTCAACAGGGATTACAAATTCAATTCTATTGTTCACTGCAGAGAGGAAATAGAAACTCAGAAATAACTCATTACATTTAAATAAAAATACAGGTACCCCTCGATAAAGTATTGTTATTCAAATTTGATCATTGGCAACACTTCTCGATGGCAACAAAATTATAGCAAAATCAAGCTATGAAGCAAACCAAGAGAGCAATCCTCGAGGTGAGCAGTGCTCCACAAGCTCCATTGCTCATATGCTCCAAGATGCTCCAAAGCTAAAATAAATTGAAATAAATTTTGGTGTCCCAAGCTATCTTGAATTTTCCCAGGTGTATAGATCCTCTGAGTGTGAGCAAGAATCTCCCACAATAAAAATAATACACATAGCTCCACCCATTCCCTCCCTATATCCCTATGTATGATTCCATAGCTCAATTTTTCCCAAGCGCTTGCCATCTATCATAAAGAAAGCATCTGTGTCATCAGATCAGGTAAGATTGACATACATTTAGGAATTTACCTTACTCAGCTCTCTTTAACAGCATTTCAGAAAACTGGCATCATTTTTTTAATAAATTTTGTACCATTCCCGGGAGTTGAAACCTGCTCACCAGACCAAGGGGATCCAATCCCTTGACTACTTGGCCTAGTAAGCTTTGGTTCCTTTTTTTATGATTAATTGACACAAACTAGCATCAATTCCCGTTCAGGCAAAAAGTGGGTATACATTTTTCAGTCTCTATTACTTATATGATTGGAATTTCAAATGAAGAACATAACAAAGATGAGTTCTTTATCTAAACCTTGTGGGATGGGATATTGCCTACAAACCTACAAGTAAGGGACTTTGTGGAGCTGTGCATTACAATATTTTTAGAAACATAAAGGTAACAATCTGATAACTTTTTATCAGGATGACAAATTTGAGACACCAGTCTTTCAAACTTGTCTGAAAAAAGAAAATATGAGTTCAATTTGTCTACCGGGGTCAAAATTCTCCAGGTTTGAAGCTCTACTGAATCAATCCAGACCTTCACCCATAAAATTACCTAATAAAGATACAAAATTCGCTACTCACGTTCGAAAATCCATCTCTTTTAACACAACTACAACGCAATTAGTCGCCAAATTTCAAAATTCAGCCATTAGATCCACTCTCAAATCCGATACGAAGCTCACATTCTCACAGATTACCACAACCACACAATCTAAAGAGATGACACAAAACGAATCGGAAACAGAGCACATCGATAACCAAATCAGACAGAAACAGAACCTTCAGATAGAGAAATCGAAACCGCCGGTGAGATCGGAAGCAACAGCGCCGGAGATCGAGGAGCCTCCGGATCGGAACAGTCGCCGAGCAAGTCTCCGATTGGGATCGAGAGAGCAAAATCTAGGGTTTGTTCTTCGCAGAATCGTCGATCGCGACGAAGGTGAAATGTAAATAGGATTAGATTTGGGATATTTATAGACGTTTAATTGGGCCAATATAGGCCCATAAACTTGCTTTGTGGCCCATAGGTACTTTTATTGAAGTGGGCCAATCCTTAAAATAAACCCGTTGACTTCTCTGTTCTGTTGGGAATGGAACTGACTTGGATCAGATATTTCTTCTAATGTTTTAGTCAACTTATGAGTTAAGTTCAATTTTATTAAATCACTTACAAAAAATTTGACATGAATAAGGATTTAAAATCATTACACACTTTTTTATTTATAAATAAGCTATTTGTAATCGAATTAAATTCACAACAAGTAACGTTTATATAATTTATACTAACGTGAATTAAATACAGCTCACTTAATGACGTATAAAATTACAAATTCAATAAATGATAAAACCATAACAATTTGATTTCTGTAAAATGTTGAATTTTCTTTACAAACAAAAATAAATGCTACTTGTCTAAATAGTAACTAGCATAAATAATTATATTATACTTGAAAAATTTGTTATTGAACTACAATTTACCAATCAATTTAACACAATTATAATGTTAAAGATTCAAATTCATGATAGCTAATTTTAATTAATTAACATAGCTATATTGCAATAATATATTTGATGGTGAAGCTGATAAAACAATTGTGATTAATGTCATTGTTCTTAAACAAAACATTTAAAGTACTATAATTCAATAATGGTCTTATAGTTTGTTTTAAGTTTTTAATCATCGTCAACAAACGTGTTTAACGTTGGAGTAAGCATCATCAAAAGACTCAGGGAATCAAATCAGAGTGTGAGCCAATATAAGAAAAGCATTAATTTGTTGATTTGATTATTAAAACCATTTATTATTTCAAGGATTCTTTCCAAATTATTTAATGCAATAAATAAATAATGATGGTGATTCATGAATCTATGGCCGGGCATGGTTCGGACCTTCATTTTCTAATTTATGAGAATCATACTTAGAATTTAGATCAATTCCATTCTTTAGTTGGATTATTTAATTCTACCATGGTAAAATATGTCGAGTCTCAATCTTTAATTTAGTTTATTTATAGGTCGAATAAGAAGATTTTCTTCTTGATTTATAGGCACAAACTTTAATATTATATTATAAAAATACATAATAAAAACCAAATATTAATGAAGATGGCTCTGGCGCAATGGTCCATGACGTATCGAACCGTGGCCTCAGCCGGGCTGGGTTGGATAGGGGGTGAGTTAGAATGTGTATATGATTTGTGCTGGGTTTGGTGGATAGTGGATTGGGCTGCTGGGCCTTTAAAAAAAATAAAGATAATCTCACGTAACTACTGCGGGAACTACACATTTCTCACATAGCTATAAATAAATTTTTTTTGTTATAGGTGCGTTGATGATTTTTTTCCAAATAACTACAATCTGTTAACTTTTAATGCAAATTAACTAAAATATCCTTGATTGTCTTTCAAATTTTCAAAATAATGTCATTAATCTTTATTTTTCTTTTATTCTCCGTGTCTCTCTTTCTTCCTTTCTTCTTTCTTCTTTCTCCTTCTATGATCTTGTTTTTTTCAATCTTTTTTTGACTTAATCGATTTTGTGACAATTATATTATTAGAGTAAAAGACTCGAATTATTTGAGAATAAAACTCATTTATTGAAAAAACAAATAAAATTAGTTTATGATTGGTTTCCAAATAAAAAAATCGCAAACTACCCAAAACTATTTATGTCATGAAGGTACCTCTTATCTTTAGACAAAAGTTACAAGTTGAAAAAACAAACAATAAATAATTGGGGAGGGACCAAAAACTTTCTCATTATGGCGATGCTCGCGACTCCGTATAGCATCTCAGGCATCCTCTTCGATCAGGTACAATATATATTCACCATCGATTTCACTAAATCGAAGGCTTCGAGCAACCATGGAATATGTTTTCTCTCCACCTAGGCGAAAAGAGAGGGATTCGAACCCTCAAAATTAGCAAAACAATCAGTATTCTCAGCCTCATGAGGACGTCCCGCTGGTTTAGTAGTGATAAAGTTTACTCTGAAGATCATAACTGTCTTTAACATAGAAAAAGAAGATTGATTAGTTGTTGACAAATGGAAAGCAAGAAAAATTGAAGAAAACAAATTATTTATTGCTTTGGGTAGTCCGAACAAAATAAGTACGGGCCCGTGAACAAAAACATCTCATACTCTCTCAGCAAGTCTTGTTGTCAACCGGAAGAATATAATGAGTAACGTTATACCAAAGATATACGAGAGGCATAATAATACGACTTGGTTCCAAAAACGCATTGGTGCACACTTTTAAGGATCAACGTCAGCCAACGCGAGATCATTGGGAGCATTGTATTGAATCCTTCATTTCCAATTAAGAACATCGCCAATACTGAAAATACTGTTGCTAGTGTCGAAATCGAAACAACGAGGCCCTAAATCCCCAACCAAAATCTTTCACCACCGCTCAATCTAACTGAACCCATCACGTTGAGAAACTCCCGCAAAAAGTTTGAGAGGCCCCAAATCTCGAAGGAACAGAGATTCCTCCAATTTTTCTAAGAGATTTCAGGCAACATTAAAGCGTTTCTTATAAGTAAAAACTCGACCTCTTAGGCGTCGTAAAAACGCATCATATTTGTTCGTCGTAAAGAAGCTATGGAGTGGAACCAAACCGGTCTCCGTTTCAAATATCTCGTGTCTCCATACTGATGTCTCCGTTCTAGACCCGGACGAAAATCCTAACTCGTCTCCAGTTCCAACGACGACTTGAAAATTTCGAAAAGAGGAAAATCAGAACTGGATCTGCTCAGGATGAACCTATTAGTGGATGGATTGCCGGAGAGACCCGACCACAACATCGCTAAAGCCAAATTCAACTTCGAGCTTGTCGTCAGAGTGCTCAATTGGGTTTGTCAAACATTTCCTTGTGTTTCTGGTTCCTCAATAGGTTTTCTTGTTTCTCATATTTGTTTCATGGTTTCTTTATGGAAGAAAATTAAAACACATATATTCATGGCAAAGAAGTTGTCTATCAGACCCCAAATTGAAGCATATATACAGTTAATTAAAACTATTTCACTTACACTATTTTTTGGAAAGAGAGGAAGAGAATGAGGGGCTGGAGGAGAAAATGAGAGTGATTAGTGTCATGAGTTTAAAAATTCGAATGCTAATTAATAGTATTTTTGTCATTTTGCACTCAAAACTAACATTGTTAATTTAAAATCAACCGAAAATATAGTTTTTTGGAAAAAAATCTCATATTCACCTGTAACAAAGAAAAGTCAGTTGTCATCTTTCAGTTCGTTAAGGGAAAACAGTCCACTTTTATCATTTAACCCATAATTCTTAATTTTGAATACCTCAATAGACCTAAAAATTAAATGATTCTCTGAACTTCACACTAAAAACTGAATCATTAACGACTATACGTACAAGATGCCCACCCCTAATAAAGATAAGCATGGCAATGGGCATTTCGGTAATTTCAGTATCTGTTGGCCGCTTATGGGAGGTTGTGAAGATTGAAAGGTCCGTAAAGGCAGTGGCAGCCAAATCGGACGATCCGAAGAGCGACAAATACAACCCATCACCCTTTTTTTTTTCTCTCTCTCTCTCTATCTCTCTCTCTTTCTCGCTCAAATCATCACTCACTGCAACAGATTCACTACAATCAACTGTTCACCGATTTCAATTTTCACGAACGCCACAGCTCTGCACTGCGTGTGAGTCGCGACTGTCTGAGATCGCCCAGCTTCGATTTTGCCGTGTCTCGCAGTGACGATCTTCGAAATGGGTCTGTTCGTGGCTTGATTGCGGGCAGGTTCGTGAAAAGTCGATTTTTTTTGTTTTTTGTCGTTGAGCGATGTGATGAACAATGAACCCGATTAAATTGACAGGGATTTCTAGAGGAAAAGGAGAATCTTTTTTCTTTTTGTTGTGATCTGGAGCTGTTCGATCATGGCGGTTGCTGATAATGTTGGAGCCAAATCGGTCTCATTGGACTCGAATGGCGCGAAAGATCTGGAGAAGCAAAAACCCAGAACTGAGGGAGTGACCCAGACCGATCAGAAGGTCTCGGATCGAGAACGATCGGCTCAGGAGAATCAGGACCCAAATGGGTTCGGTGGTGATGGGTTCAAGAGGCTGAATCAGACGGCGCCGAGCTCCGGTGGGATTGGGACCCACCAGATGGGTGGTGGGGATGAGAGCTTCAATAGGGATATGAGGAGATTGGAGGAGCTCATGACCAAGTTGAATCCAATGGCTGAGGAATTTGTGCCTCACTCAGCCATCAGCAACAATCATGGATTGTTTGTAGGAAATGAGTTTGGTTATGTTAATGGGTTTCTGGTGCAATCTGGTTATGTCAATGAAATTGGAAATGGTCTCAATGCTAAAAAGGTAGTGCAAGCTTTGCTCTTGTTCTTGTTCTGTGTTCTTGTTTGGTTATTAATTGGAGTTTTTGAGTTTTGAAGCCAAATGATCAATTGTGCTGATAATATTTGTAATGGGTTTTGTTGTGCATTGCCTTGTTCAGAAGAAGAATAGCTACTGGTTGTGTTTTGTTTGGTACTAATTGGTGTTACTGAGTTTTGAATCCTAATGATGATTGTGCTGATAAAATTTGTAATGGTTTTGTCGTTTCTTCAGAAGAAGAATAGATATGATCATGCTTTGTTTTTGGTCTTGTTCTTGTCTTGTGTTTTTTTTGGTTACTAATTGGAGTTTTGAAGTTTAATAACGATTGTGCTGATAATATCTGTAATGGTTTTGCTGTGAATTGCTTTGTTCAGAAGAAGAATAGCTATTGGTTGTGTTTTGTTTTTGGTCTTGTTCTTGTTGTTGTGTTTTGTTTGGTTACTAATTGGAGTTTTTGAGTTTTGAAGCCTAATGATGATTCTGCTGATAATACTTGTAATGGTTATGTTTTTGTATTGCTTTGTTCAGAAGAAGAATAGGCTGAATAGCTATTGGTCGTGTTTTGTTTGGTTACTAATTGGAGTGTTTATTTGAAGCCTAATGATAATTGTTGCTGATTATATTTATGATGGTTATGCTGTGATTTGCTTTGTTCAGAAGAAGAATAGCTATTGGTCGTGTTTTGTTCTTGTCTTGTGTTTTGTTTGTTTACTAATTGGAGTTTTTGAGTTTTGAAGCCTATGTTAATGTGATTCTAATGGTTTTGCTGTGCATTGCTGTGTTTAGAAGAAGAATGGCTATGGTCGTGGCAGGCGAAGGGTGAACAGCCGAACCAGTCGAGCTCAGCAAGAAGAGGTGATCAGGAGAACGGTCTATGTTTCCGACATTGATCAGCAGGTACCGAGCTTCACATACCTTAACAGTTCTTACACTGGTTCATGAAAAACAGCGTTATGGATGTTGCGGTTTCTGTTTAGGTTACTGAAGAACAACTCGCAGCCCTCTTCAACAGTTGTGGGCAGGTAATTAATAATCTCGGTTGTTTTGGTTCAGATGATGTTTTTAACTTGGAAGTAGGTTTTTGATCCCGATTCCTTATCTTTGGTAAAGGTTGTTGACTGTCGGGTCTGTGGTGATCCTAACTCTGTGCTCCGTTTTGCTTTTGTTGAGTTCACTGATGAAGGTATATAGAGAAACACGACCTTGCATGATTTCACATTACTAGTTTACTACTTATTACTTACGACTATGACCGTGTTATGCTTGTAGAAGGAGCGAGGGCTGCTTTGAGTCTTGCAGGGACTGTGCTCGGGTTTTACCCATTAAAAGTGATGCCTTCCAAAACTGCAATAGCACCTGTTAACCCAACATTCCTACCGAGGGTAATCACCATGCTTACACTTAATGTGACCTTTCTTTTCTTCTTTTTTTCTTGGGTTTAAATTTCGTTATGGACCTCAGGATGAAGATGAACGTGAGATGTGCTCGAGAACTATATACTGCACAAATATTGACCGAAAGGTAATTTCAGAATTTACCAATAAACCAAGAATGCTCTGCATAGTAGTAGTGATTTCCTGAGTTGTTGGGTAAAAGTCGGCTTATTTGGCGTAGGTTACACAAACAGACCTCAAACTCTTCTTCGAATCAACTTGTGGAGAGGTTTGTAGTTTCTTTTTTTTTTTTGGAAAACCAACATTCTAGCGGTGCTTATAATTTTACCGACCATACCTTATGAGATACACATTGCAAATGATAGGTTTACCGATTGAGGCTTCTTGGAGACTATCACCATTCAACCTGTATTGCTTTTGTGGAGTTTGTTATGGTAAAGACTCCCAAACCCTTCAATCTCCGTCTTGTTGAATATTTTAGCTAAAATGACGTTCTTTTAATACAAAAAGGTTGATATAATGTTTTAGCACCTCAGTAGACTGCTTTTAGCCGTATGTTAATTCTTTCACAGCTAAAATCAAATATTTAATTGGGAAAATGTTTTATTACCGTACTACTGAAACCAAATAGATGCATTGGGTTTAAAGAAAAATAGGGTAAATTGCAAAAAGTGGTTGTGAACTTTCTTTATTGCAAAAATTAGCTATGAACTTACCATTTTTCGCAAACGAGAATGACCCTGAAATTAGAAAGTAATTTAAATTTTAAATATTTTTTTCCCAACTCAAGCTTGCATGTTTTTCTCTTCTCCAACTGCCAAGTTGGTCTGACTCTCCTTTTCGTCGTTGTGTTATCAAGCCGCGGGCCGGTGATATTTTGTCGAAGAAGAGGAAAATTGACGAGCTCAAGTTGGAAAAGATATTTTTAATTTTATTTTAAAATTAATCATGGGGGTATTTCCGGTATTTTTTGGACAAAATTACATATTTGCAAAAAATTAGTAATTTCATGGCTACCTTTTGCAATTTTCCCAAGAAAAAATTCTGAACTGCACCAAAATCGCTATCTTAATTTTTTCTTCTTCTATTATTGCAGGCTGAAAGTGCCATTTTGGCTCTGAACTGCAGCGGCGCAGTTCTGGGAATGCTGCCTATAAGGTTTATTTCACATTTTCTCTGAAAACAATTCACTTTCTATATTCTTCAGCGATTTGGTGAACCTATAGCTGTTTGTTTTCAGGGTCAGCCCGTCGAAGACACCAGTTCGCCCTCACGCTCCTCGCCCTGCTGAGCGCTGAAGCGGCGGTGGCAGGTATATATATTTATATACGAGTGCATGGATCCAAAGACGTTTTTGAGTTGCTCGGGGCGCCTTTTCGGTTATAGTACTCTTCTGTTGCCTGTTGAGCTCGGATGCAATTTTGAGGATGCAAGAGAGGCTCAAAGTAGTGTTTTATGTGTTCTGAACTGCTGAGGATGATCTTAGAGAAGAACTACGTTGGACAGTGTTTATGTTTCTGTTCTGTTCTTCATAGTATATTCAGAAAACTAGTGTTTATGTGTTCTGAACAACTGAGGATGATCTTAGACAACATTGGACAATGTTTCTGTTCTGTTGTTCATGTTATGTTTAGATCCTTTTCATGGTTGACTTCTGGTTTGAATCGAATGAGAGCAGTGTTCTAGAATTTTTTTATTTTTTTTTAAATGTTAGGCAGACAGATACAAGCTCTCAAGACTAATAAAAAGTCAATTGATTAAAGATTAATTTCTTTTACCGAACTAAAAAGAATCGAACCAAAACTTCAATGATTTGATTTCGGTTTATAAAATAAGAATTGACAAAAACTGAATTGAACAGAAAATTGACCGATTTGAACGCTTATAAAAGAAGAATCAGTAAAAACTTAATTGAGTAGAAAACTGACCGATTTGAATGCCTCACTCATTTTAAATCATTAATTTTTATTAGTTGGATTTAAAAATATTGACCCAACAACAATAAGTCAAAGACCGTTTCAAAATATAAAAACTTCATGAAAATCGGTATGTCTGATAATAAGTCAAAAACGATTTGAAAAGTGAGAACTTTAAAAATCGGATGGAACAAAAAACTAGCATGTTCAAACCTGATTCGAATCGACTCAATTTCAAATTTTATTTTCTTTAAACTGAATTAATTAATTTGGCTCAAAATAAAACCAAATCAACTCTTTTCCGCATTGAAAACGGACAATCCGAAGAAAAATCATTTTATTTGGATAAAAAATGACATGTTTTTCTTTTCGTTTTTTAATTAGCAGTGAATTATTTATTTGTTTCTGGAAAAATAAATACAATACAGAGCCGTGCACTGTGTGTTAC
>JAYMTP010001961.1:0-21554 GCA_036897365.1 Geranium brycei
TGATTAGAAAATCAATTTGTTGATGTAATTTGTGGCTTTGATGTTGCGGGTTCTTGTTTTGTGATTGTGATTTAATATTAAAAAAATTTGTTTTTGTTTGTAAGATTTGTGATTTTGTTCTCTGTGAGAAATAGAAGTGAGGAAGATGGAGTGGAGAGAGAACAGATGAAAGAGAGAGAAGGAGAAGGAAAAAGAGGTAAGGGTAAGCTTTTGAAAATTTGAAAGGCATGTAGGGGCATTTCGGTCTTTCAACCTCAACATTTAACAAAATTTTGTAAAAAATGGACAGAAATGGGTATTGGGTACTAACAGTGACAATTTTGCAAATTTAGGGTACCCACAATGCCAAAATTTTTTTTAGAGGTAATCAAGTGCAAAAACGTTAATTTTAGGAGTACTCATGTGACATTTTCCCTAATCTCAACTATTGTTACTTAAAACATACATAACTAATACAGAATTACAAGAGCGACGAACACAAGAGATGGAAATACCCACCCCGGTAGCATATAGGATACGACAACAGTCATAAATGATGCCCCCGAACATGTTGATGGCATGCTTCTCGCGCCAGACATGGTCCACCACCCTAAGACAATCAGATTCTATCACCACCTCCGTCAAGTTCTTCACTTTTGTACATGAGAGAGCTTCCCTGACACCCACGGCCTCCACCTATTTTAAGTGGAGATATCCCGAAAAGCACCTACAAAGAGCCCCCGCCATCCTGCCCTCTGAATCTCTACAGACAAGCTCTACACTCTAATACCCCTCTCAGCATCCACACCCCCATCGACGTTTATCTTAAGCACAGCCGGCTCGGGGGGTCCAAAACTCGCATCGACGCAGGTTGTCCTATGCCCGAGGAGCTTGTCGAAGGCCTAGCCGCAGCCCAGTCACAGGTACCCCTTAGCCATCACTGCTACCTTTTCATGAAAGCCTCCCAAAATTGAAAAATAGAGTAATTAATTTGACATGTTTTACAATTAATTATACTTTAAGTTTTTTTGTTCATTTAAATTTATTTTTTTTTGAATTACCTTAATTATGTTAAATTTGGGACGACTTTTTTAATAAAATATGAGATATAAAAATATCGCTAATTTATTTCTTTTTCCTTTACCTTCTCTTTCTCTTTTCCGCTATCAATTGCAACTCTCTCTCTCACTCACTTTACTGATTTGCCTATAAGACTCGCCTCTTCTCTAGGCTTTTTCTCTTCTCGTCCGACCTTCTTCTCAGGACAAAAATTGCAATGAGAGTGGAAGCTATGTTAAATACAGTGTCGATTGGGACCGCCTTGATTTTGTTTCGGAGGTACCTTGATTTTGTTGACATAGTTTATGTTAGGTCCATATGTGATTTCAAAGTATTATTAGAAGAATACCGAGTACGATGAGTATTTATATACACATTAGACCCTAAACTCAACAGGATAGTATTTTGAGTCAAATGTAAGCTCTAATATATGCACGAGCTTCATTTGGTCCTGTTATGAGTAAGACTCAAATATTCCCAAAAGTGGTATCATAGTCTGCTTTAGTAGATTCTCATGGTTAAGTGGGTCGGATATTCCTATGATTGCTTCATTACTAATTTTTTTTAATTCTCGAGGGGGGTGGGGGCGGGTGGGTTGCCCTCTTTGCCCCCGGTGGATCTGCCCCTACCCATCACCCCTAGAGGAGATACAGCAGGTTCGTCAATAACATTAATTCGTCGGATAGACCAAATATGGTGAGGAGCTCGCGGTGGTGATTGGTACTGGTCTTTTTCTGACGCCCACAAGACTAACACCAACAAAATAGACGAATAGAGAAGACGATCGAGAAAGAAAAAGGAAAATTTTTTAAGACTAGTATGTAGACGTAATTTTACAAAAAAAAATATAGTCATAAAAATTGCAAAAGTTGCATAATACACACGGGTTTGCAATTTTCTCCTTGTACATCAAAAGAAATTGCATAAAATAAAAAATACATGCAACCTCAGGGTGTCCACGTAGTAGTTTAACCTTAGTATACATCACATTCACAATAGCAGACAATTTCCACCGCGTGTTTGCATTAATGCAGTGACGAAGACAAGTTAATTTATTATTTACACAGAGAAAAGTAAAAGAAGATCACACACACACATATATATATAGCTTTATATTGGCGAATAAATGGAGATAGTGCACGAGTATCACAAAAGTTATTGTCCACAACAAGACCCAAAATGCGATGCCATGTTGGTAATGCAAGTCCCAAAGGAGGCCATGTCCGGTCACGAGCTCCACACACTCGTGCCTCTCCTACACACGCACGTCCACGAGCCTCCACGTCCTCGCTCTCTATATATTTACCCATTCCTCACTTCTCAACCACCTCAACAAAAACACACAACAACAACCTTGTATCGATCCGCACAATGTCTCGTGTCTCGATGAAGCTGAAGCTTACTACTGTGCGTGCGGGTGCACGAGAACGAGAGTGCTACTGTGGTCGTGGCGATGGCATTGGCATTGTCGTGTACTATGCTCCGGCTGCGTCCGTGGAAGGAGACGGCGACGACGACGACGACGGTGGTTATGATTTTGCGCCGGCGGCTTGAAGATGGATTGATTCAGAGCGAGATATAAATCAACGGACTTGCCTAGCTTAGCTAGCTAGTTTAGTTATTATTAGTGCTTAATTCATTAAGTATTGTGTTGTGTTTGTATGGTGCTGGTGTTTAATCATCTAATTAAATATTGTTAACAATTATAATACTATATACTAGCTTTTGTTCTGATTTGGATTTTTTCGAAGGTTTTATATAGTTAACAATAATTAATAGTGCATGTATGATGTACTTATTAGACTTTACCAATTCATTTGTGTATAAATATATGTTGTGATTTAAAGACGTTTAATAAGTATCCTAAAACTTATTATGTCAAGTAATAAATGAGTATAGTTTAACTATTTTCTAATGGTGAACACTCTTTTAGTTTTGTTCCTATTTTATGAGATCATATTCATTTAAATAAAAGATGAGTTTTCAAATTATAGAAAATTAATCAAAAATTAATCAGACAATGCGAGAATTTGTAGAACACTATAATAGATAATGTTTTGGACCGAACAACCAAGATATATTTGATTTGTATGCATTTTATATGAATTAATTCGAACTCGATTGTCTTCCTCTGGTGGACTGCTTTCAGCAACAAACTCATATAAGCTCCTTGACTAGTTGGATTTTACAAAAATGTTATTTCCAACTTAATAATTATTGTAATTTTTAATTTTCTTTATTAAATATATTAGGTAATTATGCCACTCTTTAATTTAGTGGCAATCGCAGCTTGAACGGATCCTGATTGTGAGTTCACGCCAACAACGTTACCGACTGATCTCAAAGGTGTACTTATAAATGATATGTCTTAATAATATGGCTATCATTCTCAAAAAAAAAATATCGGGAAAAAAGATGATTGAAGACTTGGTACTACACGTACCCTTGATGTAATTATGAATATAATTTATATATTAATCAATGTTAATGTGCTGAAATATGGGAGAGATTGTGTGTGTACTTTATACGCACGGAACACGTAGACATTCTACGTAATCATAGGATCGTGGTTAATCAATAAATCTATAATATTAATTTCTGTTCCTTCCAGTTAGGATTAGGACTAATTACCACCAATTGCCACTTTAATTATTGAGCTAGTTAAGATCATTTTAATTTACTAATGACTGGGGTTTAATCGACATCGGTTTGAATTTCAATACAGTATTTATACATCTCAAATTTATTTTCTTTCAACTTTTATTGAATATTGAATCTACATCAGGTATGAAATTTTTTATATGCAAGTCGAGATTAATTAAGTTATGATTTGTTTACGTCCATAATTTTAAAAATAAGAAACTAATCATCATTAATATTGGCCTAAAATCAAAAAGAAAACAAAAAAAAATGTGTTTTATATAAAATAAATACATTAATTATTGAATGAGAGGATATAAATAAACTTTTTGCAAAGAAATTATAATGAAATAATATGTATAAAAATTATACAATAAAAAATATTTTTCAGTTGGGTATATTATAAAAGATATTTTTAGTTCTGTTTCGTTTTGTTTCGGTTTTAATTTCGATATGAAGATACAATTTTCTTTGTAACCAAATCAATCTGATTTGGTTCTGTTCGATCGGTTGGGTAATTTTTGGGCAGCACTCCAAGAAGCAACATTGTTTGACCTGGCCCATGACCAACCCCAAAAGTCAGATGTCCTCTTAGTCTCATCCCTCAGCCAATCACAGCCAGCCACGCTCAAAACTGAATCACCTACAAAACGCACAACAAAAGGCAACAAAACGACAACAAAAAGCACCCTCCTCCACCAATCCCACGTGTCAAAAACAAGAACATTCCCGTGCCATGCTCACACCCCACTGGTCCGACGTGTCGTGCCGACATTCACACGTGGACAGCCACGTCAGCTCCACCTGGGACTGACACTTGCTTCCTACACTCAGCTCGCTCCCTCCACGCGCAGCAAAGTGGAAACTCTTCTCTTCCTCTCTATAAAACCCAAACTCCCCAAACATCCTCAATCCATCCGAAACTCAGACAATCTCTCAAAGACAACCTCAAAAACAAAAAGAGAAGAAAATGTCTGCTGTTGCAAGAACCATTGGCTCCTTCAAGTGGACCACTGAAGTCACCAAATACTACTACGCCGGACCAGCACGCATTGACGGTGACGACGATGACACCGACTACGACTATGCTCCGGCAGCTTCCTTGGAGGGCGATGACGACGACACCGACTACGACTATGCTCCGGCGGCTTCACTGGAGGGCGATGACGACGACAATAGCTATGATTATGCTCCGGCTGCATAGGTTAATTTGCTAGATTATTAATCAACCAAAATCCCAAAAATTTGTAGTAGAATTGAAAGGGCCTATTGTAATCTATTTCATATATATTATAGAATCACACTCAGATGCGAAATGATATAAGTGTTTGAAACTGTCCGAAAGTAAAATGTTGTTCCCAGAAGTGGAATGTTGGGTAAAAACGTAAATATCACAAAATATTTACGTTTTTGCTCAACTCCACTTCTTGGGGGCAACATTCCACTTTCGGTCAGTTTCGAACACAAAGAATTTCGTATTGGAGTGTGCCCTTATATATGTGAAATGCGAGGATGATCCTAGACTGTGATTAATCTATAATTGTATTCTATCAGTTATGGAGTATTATAATAATATGTATATTATCATAGCAAGGCCAAAAGAAATTATATAAGTACTATACACTGATACTAGGTAGTGACCATGATGAGTCAATTAATGTTGTTTATGAAAGTTTTGGAATGTTGTGTGGGTGAAAAGTGTTTTTAGCTGCTGTTAGCACTGTCTGGTGGGAAGCAACTAAAAGGGTTAGTGGTTATTTGAAAAGTCCCACAAACTATGAGACGAAAAACTAAAGTGTATTTCAAGAGCTTACTTAATAAGCTATCACTTTCGGTATCATCACAGTGAGTGAGTCTGTGACAAATTAAACTTCCCTTCAGTACCAATAAAGCGTCCAATTTATAAAAATTCCATAAATATACTATTTAGTGATAGACATTGTTCTTAACTCGTTTTAAATATACTGGTGACAATTGATACATTAACTTCCTTGTTGGAAAGAAAGGACTCTTGAGAAACTAAACGACATTAACTCATTAGGACCAAATTGGTTGTGGGTGACGGGATTGCAAGGATCGAGAGCATGACAAGAATATGTCATATTGGGAGATAACAACCAGTTTAGTTTACGGTCTTTAATCTTACGGGATTTAGAGTTTCATCGTTCTTACATTTTCTCTTTTTAATTTTATAATTTTTATCAAATTCCTGGATTTCGCACATGATTATGGGTGAATTCCCATAATTATTGGCGCTAGGTCTATACATTGGTTAATTATGATTTATTGAACTATGAATTATGTATGATTGCATGGTGATACTTGAATTGCTATTTCTATTCGATTATGTTATATTGATGAATATGGTGTGCTCGTGAGAGTCATGATATTGAGTCTGAAAGGGTCGGTGGGCGACCAACACAACACAATTAAGGGGTTCAGATATTTTGAATCTCCATCTCGTAATTGTCGTCCCCCGTGTAGACTCGAGGTGTGCTCGAATTTTCTGAGAGGAATAGTTGACTTCCCAAGTCTAGGCTAGCTCCAATACTAACAGGTGGAGCTGGTATTTGTGCAGATATATGATATTATTAGATTGCATGCTAATATAAATCATATTCTCTAACTTATGGTTCCAAAGTGGCCTCCCACCCGTGTTGTTTTCAATCTAATTAATCGAAATTGTTGTATGCATGTGTTCTTTGTCAATCTCATTTACTAATTTTATACCAAATACATATACATCTATACACCATTACGTATTTTAGTTTATACCCGATAGCAAAAGTTGAATTTGGTTAACCCCATTTGGTCCCTATAGATTCGACGCATCTTACCGGATTTATTACCTGTAATGATCGTGTGCGCTTGTGTGTAAATCGGCACCCATGTGACACCATTCTTGGGCCCAACACCAAACTGGTTTTCCTCCCATCTCCAAACATCAAAGGCAAAAAACCGGCTTAGCAGGATGGATAAAAATAAGATTACCGTCCTTCTCATCACATAACCTTCGGACCATATCAGAATTCCATTGTCGTCACCTTGACAAAAACAAGTGACGAATCGAACAACGGTGTCAATTCGGTTGGAGGGAATGAACAAACGGATCCTGATCCGACAACCATGACTTATTAAGAATATGAATATCTCCTCTCCCTACTGTACGCCTACACGGACTCCTCATCAGATTTTGCGCATAGCAGGCTTTGCCAAACAAAATTTGGCTGATTACACAATTGGCCGATAAAAATCAGTCAGAAAATATCGAGTCTGCTCACCAAAAAATCTAGTTGGGATAACAATCTCCATCCATTTTTGCCTAACATAGCAATATTTAATTCTTTTAACCTCAGGAAACTCATCCCTCCCGATTCCTTATGATTGCATAATTTATCTCAATCCTTTCATATTAATCCACCACCCTTCATCGACCCCTTTCACCATGAAATCCATAAAAATGTCATGGATACGCTCTGAAACTCCTCTTCCCAGTCGACGATGCCATTTTAGCACCTCAGTTATGAAACTCCTCCTAACGACGACGTGGTGCAACGAGCTCATCAGCGTCGCCTACAACCCCCTCTAGCAATTCTTCACCATCAGCTTACCGTCCTCCCTATCGTCGTCCCACAAAGATCGAACTCCTCCAACCGCTGCATGATCAGCCTCGCCTCATACTTACTTCACACCTGGGGAGGCCATGGCCGCCACTTCATAATCTTCACTACCATTTTAGATCAGTGGATTAGGTGGTAGAGGCAGAAGCAAGAGGGTTTTTGGAACATATATATATAGAGAGAGTATGCTATCAAAGATGTAAAAAAGAAAAAAAAATATCAATGATTCAGATAGTTTCGTTTAATTAATAACCATCGACCTCCCTAAAAAAACCATCGATCTATCACCATTCTACACGAATAATAATAATAATAATATTTCTCTAGTTTCTATGGAAATGGTGGCTCTTATAAATTACAACCCAAAAAATAAATAGACATGTCATACTTGTTTATTAATTATTTTAAAAAATACTCGATCAACAAACAACATAACATTTAACTAAAACTAAATTATAAAATTTAATTAGAAAATAAAAATATAAGCTTTTTAAGAAATTGTTTAGAATTTTACAATTCTCAATTTAGTGACATTTTCATCATTTTAAAAATGATTACTATTATTAAAACAACATTCTCATTCCAATTATTAAAACAACATAGTTCAAAATATATTTTTCTCATTAAGACCTAACACCCCTTTCAAAAATGTATATAATATGTCATTTTCCTTAGGCCTGATCATAAAATGAACCAAATGAGTTTTGTAATCTTTAACACCATTTTGATATTGAATAAGAAAAATAATATAAACTCCCCCAAACTCATCCCGGTTGTCAACTTATAAAGAGATAATTATCCGCATACTCAACAAAAACCTGATATCCCTTAATCCAATAAAATAGTAGACGAAAATCACTAAAATGGTCTTGAACTCTCCCTCTCACTCTCCCTCTTAACAATCAACATTGTTGACCTGACTCATAACAAATCCCAAAAGTCAGATATCATGTATGTGACTTTTCTTTCCAGAATCCATGAGCCTTTACCCTCCACCAATCGCAGCCAGCCACGACAACACCTGCTCAAAACTCAATCATCTCCAAAACGCACCACAAAAGGCTACAAAACGACAACAGCGACCCCAAAAGCACCGCCACCCACTTGCGCAGCACCTCCACCAGTCCGACGTGTCAAAAACAAAGAACAGCCCCGTGCCACACTCACATCCACCAGTCCGACGTGTCATGCCAACGTGCACACGTAGACAGCCACGTCACTGCCACATGGGACTGGCATTTGCCTCCTCCACTCGGCTCGCTCCCTCCACGCGCCTTCCCCGCGCAGCAATGCGCAGGCCCTCTATAAAATCCACACCTCCCAATTCATCAATCTACATTCAAACTCACCTCAAAAACAGAGAATAAGAACAAAACATGTCTGCTGTTTCAAGGACCATTTCCTCGTTCATGTCGAGCAATGGAGACGACGAATACTACTACGCTGGAGCAGCGTGCATTGACGGGGACGATGATGACACCGACTACGACTATGCTCCTGCAGCTTCTTTGGAGGGCGACGACGATGACACCGACTATGACTATGCTCCGGCAGCTTCCTTGGAGGGCAATGACGACGACGATAGCTATGATTATGCTCCGGCTGCATAGGTTCAATCAGTTATTAATAGACATCCCAAATATATGCATTTTAATTTGCTAGATTATTAATTAACCAAAATCCTAAAATTTTGTAGTAGAATTTAAAGGGTCTTGTAATCTATTGCTACCAGTCACTGTTGTATTTTCTCATATTCAATATATATGAAATGTGAGGTTGATCCTAGACTGTTGATTAATTAATCTATAATAGTATAATTTGTATTCTATCAGTTGTGGAGTATTATAATATACTAACTGGGAATTAATTAATTAATTCATAACATGTAAACTATTATAGCAAGGCCAAAAGAAATTATATGAGTACTACATTGATACTAGGTAGTGACCATGATGAGTCAATTAATGTTGTTTATGATAGTTTTGGAATGTTGTATGGGGGAAATTGTTTTTAGTTGTCTGTTAGTAATGTCTGGTGGGAAGCAACTAAAAGGGTTAGTGGTCATTTGAAAAGTCCCACAAACTATGATACTTAAAACTAAAGTGTATTTCAAGAGCTTACTTAATAAGCTATCACTATCAGTATCATCAAAGTGAGTCAGTGACAAACTAAACTTCCCTTCAGTTACCCATTAAGTGTCCAATTTATAAAATTCAAGGATACATTATTTAGTGATAAATATTGTTCTTAACTCATCTTAAATATATATTGGTGACAATTCATACAAAACTAAATGACAAACTTATTTTAGGACTAAAGGTTGTGGTGAAGTGGCAGAGACCTAATGTAATAAGCATGAGGTTGTTGGTTCTAATCCTCAAGCCAGCGGTATTGCTCTTTAATTTATTGCTGATAAAGAAACTTAGCTTAGGAATATTGGTGACCCTTTATGCATAGCTAACTTATCGAAAAGGAAAGTGAACGTTTAGAGAAAGTTGACACTTACTTTAGAACGAAATGAGTGATTATTTTGATGTTTTGGGGTTAGTTAGTCCACTCGCATCTTGAATAATCCTACAAATGAGTGAAGGAATGGAAAAAAATTCAATTCAAAGGTGGAATGAGTTTCTGTAGACAACTATTCTATGTTTTAACCACAATTATGTATAAAAGAAGAAAAGAATAAGAGATTTGTCTCCCTATCTCTTCTTTTGTGGGAGTGGAATTGCTGATAATGAAGAATATAGTGAGTTGATGATTACAATTAGAGCAAAAAAAAATTAGTGGCATTGATTTGTTTATATATAATGATATGCATATGTTCAAGTTGGTGGTTTTGTTTAATGATAAAAATAGAATATAACTTTCCTTAAACCCAAGTGACATTATAAAACAACAAGAACAATATCAACAAACAAGCAAATTGTTTAAGGGGCTACAAGCTATGCATGGTTGTTCTTATCTCGTGTTTCCGGCTTCGATTCAATTTGCATCATAGAAGTTTTCATTCCATATAATTACTTGCAAAAGAACAAAGTGTGAAATATCAAGAGGCTTATAATCTTACCTGTGACCGTGTTGATTGAGCAGATCTTTAGCCAGCACCACTGATCAGCTTTAATTTGTTAAGTGTAATTCTATGTAGCGTCTCTGTAAAATTTCTCTTGCTAACCCTTTTCTCCAAAACCATTCATCATAACTGTTCTCTGCCAGAAAACAAAGCATGATAACGTCATCCTCTATAGTTTTGGTATGTGTAACATAACATTAAAACAAACAAACACTTCCCCTTTTATAAATAAGTATAACATACTTTGCACGAAACGGATTTGATGTTTGCAAATGCCATACTCAACTTGCTTTTAACAAAACCTTCATATGCTTAATCTTAATTTTCAAAACAAACGGCCAAACCCATCATAAATTGCCTATAATTCACATATGCCTCGAAGACTGCAAAATCTTCAATACTTTTTTGGTCATACCAGATCTCAAAAACGACATTTCGTATGCTCCAAATTCCCTCCGCCTTGCCTTTTTTCCAATGTGATTTCAGCAAAGCATCTCCAATCTCCATCACTCCTCGGAAATCTTCAAAAATTCCCATCAACGCCATAACATCAATCAAGGCAATCGCACACACTCTTCAAAAGCAACCTCTTTTGGTGATGAAAAGCAAAACCCGTGTCAATAACATGGTATATGCAGGAAATGAGAAGAGCAATCACTACGGGAACTATATGAACTTCCTCCTCAACTCTCTGATTCATCAAACATTCCTGCTGGACCAAGAAGGTCAACCAGCAAGACTCAATATTGTGCCCACTCAAGCTCAAAATGATACACCTTCGCCATTATTGAATAAAAAAAAATTAATGACCTTGCTGAACAATTAACACCATATACCTATTAGCTACAGAGAGAGCAACAATGCCACCAACTTCACTAGGCTCAAAAGTCAAAAAGCTCCCCAGCCACAGTCTACAGTCTACACACCCAAAGGCAACTGAAGATACAAAAATCAGAACCCAGAAACCAAAAGGTTCCAAAAATCACATTTCTCTCAGGCATTTCCTCAAACACCTGCTTCAAAAATCAAAATATCAGCTCAAACCCAGTTCTCCAAACATGTACAATCATACTATACATGATCCAGTCAAAAACAGAAGAATCGAACCGAAACCCACCAAACTGAGAACCTTACCGAGACTATCAGAGGACACAATACATCGAATCTCCGAGCCAACCCTAGAGTTGAAGAGCTTCAAATCAACAAGCTCTCCACAAAACGCCATTGATTTGGTGCTGCGCTCACGCTCACGCTCTGATAAGACGATTGGGCCTACAATCCGCTTCTACTTCCTATTGGGCCTACGATCCATTAAACAACAATATTTGGCCCGAAAAGAATCAAATCCAACTAAAACGACGCAGTTTGGATATTACATAATTCAGAACAATTTTCCATTTTTCCTTAATCCAATTCCAGCTCTGTGTCTGTGAGCCAAATCCTGATTTCGATCTCTGTGACTGTGAGCTTCGCGACTGATTCACAATCGCTTCTCGCCGTCACATTCACGACGCGTCTCCGATCTCCGACGCCATTGGAGCAGGTCTCTTCGATCCTCACTAACCCTCTTCCTCATCTTCAAGATCTGTGCGTTGTTGGTTCTGTTTCCGTTGCCTCTGTTCTGGGTTTCAATTTCGATCCCTCGCCGTCTCTTCGGTAACTATACACTCTCTGCGACATTTTCGTTTCTGGAACTCCTCAATTTCACCAGATTTATCGGATTTTATATCTTGTTGTGATTTGCTGTTGAAAAATATCAGATCGGTGTGTAATTTCCATGACCCACATTTTAGGTCATTCTTCGGAGTCTGATACAGCTCCATTTTCTGTATAATCGCTTTTCTGGGTTGTTTGGGATCTGCTGGATTTGGGTTAAATTTTGAGGAAAAACAATGTCTTCGATTCGGATCGATCCGGGTAAGCAATACTACGCAACGAGTAGTCTTGTGATTGGGTATGCTTTGTGTTCGAGCTTGCTTGCTGTGATCAACAAGCTTGCCATCACCCAATTCAACTATCCTGGCCTCTTGACTGCATTGCAGTACCTGACTTCTGCTTTGGGTGTTTGGGTTCTGGGAAAGTTGGGTTTTTTGCATCATGATGTCTTCACTTATGAGACTGCCAAGAAATTCTTGCCTGCTGCTGTTGTTTTCTATCTTGCGATATTCACGAACACCAATCTTCTCCGTCATGCTAATGTGGATACGTTCATAGTGTTTCGATCGTTGACTCCGCTTTTAGTTGCTTTGGCTGATACTGCGTTTAGGAAACAGCCTTGCCCTTCGAAGCTCACTTTCGCGGCTCTTGTGATCATTTTGGGTGGTGCTGTTGGGTATGTGGCCACTGACTCGGCTTTCACTTTAACTGCGTATTCATGGGCATTTGCTTATTTGGTGACAATCACTACCGAGATGGTTTATATCAAACATATGGTCACGAATCTTGGATTGAACACTTGGGGTTTTGTGCTGTACAACAATTTCTTGTCTTTGATGATGGCACCGGTGTTTTGGTTCCTCACCGGGGAGTACGCTGAGGTGTTTGATGCGTTGGGTGAAAGTGAAGGGAATTGGTTCGATGTCAATGCCTTTTTCGCTGTATCTATGTCGTGTGTGTTTGGTTTACTCATAAGTTTCTTCGGATTTGCTGCGAGGAAGGCGATATCGGCTACTGCATTTACGGTGACTGGTGTTGTTAACAAGTTCCTCACAGTTGTCATCAATGTGATGATATGGGATAAGCACGCGAGTCCTTTTGGCCTTGTTTGTCTCCTCTTTACTCTTGCAGGCGGTGTTCTTTATCAGCAGTCAGTTACCGGAGTTTCGCTTGGAGTTTCAGTCGCGCCAGTGCAGCGTGAATCAGCAATGTCTAAGGAGAGCGATACTGAGAACGACGAAGATGGATTTGGAGATGATAACCAAGGAAAGGGCGCATCCGGTAAACTTGTTACTGTCTGAGAACTTTTCTTGTTTTGTTTCATTTCCCTTTTGAGGGTTATTTGAAATTTGGTACGAGTTGGTTATTATTTATGGAATCATATCAGAAGTATTGTCTTAGGAATTGAATTTAAGTCACATGTTGCTTTTGCCTGTTCCAAAATTGATAAAGATGGTGTTTTAGTTCTTTGTTTGGTTGCAAAAATATGTTTTGTTTTGTTTGGCAAGGCTGGTTTGAAATGATTTTTAGTCATCTATTATTTTTGTTCTGTGATTAGAATACGATAATCTTCATATTTTCAATTGAAATTGTATCTGGAGATCTTTGTTTGGAAATGCCAGAAAGAACTAATTTGATAATGTTGGATAGTGTACAGCATGAAGTGAAAATATGGTATTTGTATGATAAATCTTAGGACATTAATTGCACTTCCTCTACAATACAGAAACAAAGCAAATAATCTGATATTGTGGTGAGTTTTTTAGATGTATAAAAATAGAGTTTTACTGGCATAACCATCCTCACCCTCCCGTGGTCAAATATTCGACCATATCATAAATAATATAATACTCAACCGCTTGGGTGGTCTTTTGGGACATTAATTTTAAAGTTTGTTTGACTTTGTTTGGTTATATAATATGATATTGATATGTATTACTTCACCAAACTACTGTTGATAATGACAAGTTACAAATTATAGCATGTTATATAAAAATCAATATAAAATATTTGTATATGATAATAAATACACAAAATATTGTAGTCTTTATTGATCGATATAATTTCTGAGTTAATAATTGGGTTGAAACAAAATAACTTCAATCATGTTAGTACAGTGAAAAAAATAGTATGGTAAAATTTAATAATCAATACTCTCGATTATGGTATAGAAAATTACTAATTATCATTCAACTAATTGAACACTCCATCTGTCCATTAATGTTATAATTTTTGTACATTGATGAAAACAAGGAAGATTTAAAAAGTCTCCACAAAAAAAAAACATGTAGGCAACGTTATGTTCCAAACCTTCACATAAAAGTTTCTTCCAATAACTGTCATAATATATAAAGATCACATGATTCACGTCTCTTAAATTAATGTTCATACATCTTAAGTTCTTGTCTTTTATCGAGTTAAATCACTTATTTTTATAAAATATGAAAATGTATTAAAAATATTATACTACATTTATTCCAAACATACCCTGAATTTATGGATCTATGGTAATTTAAAACTCAAAGTTTCAAATGACATTAAGCTCGTCTTGATAATTACATTAATATACAATTAGAGAAGAAATTCCTTACAAAGTAAATTTGGGTGTTCAAACGTTCGAACTATAGAACGTGTAGTGCAATATTGTAGAAACATATAGAATGTGTAGTTAAAGTTATAGAACGTGATAGACCCGCACAAAATTGAAGATTTATGTAGAACGTGTATTACAATGTTGTAATGTAGAATATGTAGTGTAAAATTGTAGAACGTGATTGACCCGCAGAATCCTTAAGTGTGTGATGTAAAACCTCGATGTCACGTGTTGCACACTAAGACAACGTGCGTCCGAATTCACACTAATCTAACGACTGTGAAACGTTCGAATATTGTTTTTAGCCAAATATGCCCAAGTATAATTATATACTTGTGATTGCTTTTTCATGGGTTAAACTTAAAGAAGCTTCTTGATTACTTGAACTAACCCAAGCAAGAACTTAACCTTTTGGGATAGTTATGTATTGTAGTTCACTTGCAACGTTGACTCTAGATGTCACATCAAGACATCATCCACATCATCGACCTTACATGTCCGAGTCATGATCCATCCCACACTGTCCAGAATCATATCATAATAGTCTAGTGTTGGCGTGCCTTTCGCAACCATTGTTAATGCCACTAATTTATGCATTTCTTATAAACCAAACAAAATATACATGTCATCTTCAATACAAAAATATTTCCCAAGTGTCGACCATGTCCACACTTTTCCCAATTCGCCACCGCCCAATCCTTATACGATGCCTTGTCGGAAATTTTGTCCTCTTCACTAAACAAAAACCATAGTAATTAGTGACTTGCCTCTTTTCCATCTAAACATTGCATTAAGAATAAGTATTCATTGATTCTCATTTCATTAATACGTTCTATTAAGAATATAAATGGAGTCTTGAAATTTTACATTACACTATTAATGTATCAGTTCAATTTACTGGTCTCAAACATACGTTCAAAATCTTATATTTATTTTATGTATAGATAATCGATTAAGAGAGTGACGATGGAACGGGTACCACGTGAGTTACAAAATCACAATCACATGTCTATTTTCAATTCTATATCTCCTACACACCCTATTCCCCAAATCACAAGATTTTTCTCATCCATTCTTCTATCTATGTTTGGTATGCAAAATTGTTGTTACTTAAACTTTTCTCGAATTTGAAATTAAAATTTTAAAAGTCATAAACAATATTTTTACTACTCAAAATTTAATGTGAAATGATGAATATCGTGCATTCAAGTATTCATTTATAACAAATACACGTTATATATAATGTATAATTTATTATATTAAAAGTAAATCAGTTCATCATAGTTTTATTCGATTTATGTTATACGGTTAATATTTCAATTCAATTAGTTGGTCTCAAATATACATTTAAAATCTTATATTTATTGCATAAATACGCACATATGTAGGGTTGTAAACGAGCCGAATCGAGCTTCATTTTGACAGGACTCGGCTCGGCTCATGAAAAAAGTGTTGGCCACGAGCTCGGCTAGGGCTAGAACAAACTTATGCAACCAAGCTCGAGCTCGTGCTCGGCTCAATTCAGTTCTCTTAAATTTCAATACATATATTTATTTAAAATTAAATAAATAATAAATGAGCCAACTTGATATTTGCTTGATTTGATTCGGCTCATTTAATTCTATTATAAATATTTATTAAATTTTTCAAAATTTATTAATATAAATATACAATCAATTAAATATTAAACGAGCCGGCTCGCGAGCCTTAAAAGGTTAGGCTCGAGCTCGGCTCGTTTATTAAACGAACCTAATCTTGAGCTTGAATTCGGCTCGAGCTCGATTATAACAAGCCCGAACTAAATATTTAACGAACCGAGCTCGAGCGGCTCGTTAAAAGCTCGGCTCGTTTAGAGCCCAAACTCCACTCTGTTTTCGCGGTTAAGTCGCCATTACTTAACGGAGGTGGGTGGTGATTTGGTGTGTAGCGCCCACGCTACGCCTTGTAAAGTTACAAAAAAAAATAATTATATCAAAATTGTTACTGGAAAATGATATCATCTGAATGATTTGTTTTATAATTGAGAAATGATATTTCCAACGGTTAATTTGAAATTAACTTATAAAGATATTTTAGTTTTCAAAAAACTTATAAAGATATTTCTAGAAATAACTTTAAATTTAATTCTATGAGTTTTATTTATGTTATATATTTAAGGTTTTGTTTCAAACTGATATTAACATTAAACGTCTTATTCCAATTTAATTTGAATTTACCTTAATCCAAGTCACAAGTTTTTATTTATTATATTTTAGATTTGATCAATAGTGGATTCAATTTTTTGGTTGCAAGGGTTAGTGGAAAGTTTCACGAGGATTATTCAAGTTAAAACTATTTTACAGTGTAAATTAAGAATTATTTTAAATAATTTAATTGATAAAATAAAATGTCAAGATTAAAGGACGCCATTAATAACATCAACAATTGATTAAATTATTTTCCACATAAATTACACGTAATGCATCTGTTTTTCAATTTATAATTTTCACCATAAAATGGTTTTTACCTCAGGTGGTTCATATAGTTTTGAATTTAAACTAATTATTTGAATTTTATCCCTAAACATATATAATCTAATATGGAACAATTTCTTTCTTTTTTTTTTTGAAATGTGAACAATTTCTTTATAAACTTTGATAGTGTAAATTTTGAACATTCCATAAATATATATATTTTTAAAATTCCATATTTGTAATTGAGAATGATAATGCAAGGACAATGGTCCAAAATTATGCATAATGACACATTTAGAATTGGAACCTTTGGGTAACCGAATTTTATTTTTGGGTTTTTAGGGTTTCATTCATTCTGATCGAGGCGGGTGCATCACGTGTCTTTCGGCTTCAAATTCTTTTTGACATCCCTACACAAAATGCGGTGGATTTTATGGATAGAATAGGGGATTATAATTATTAAAAAAAGATATAGTTTGGTATTTAAAATAATTATTTGAATTCTATCCTTAAACATAATCTAATATGGAACAATTTCTTTCTAAATTTTGGTAGTGTAAAATTTGAACATTCCATAAATATAATTTTTTTTAAAATTCCATATTTGTAATTAAGAATGATAATGCAAGGACAATGGTCCAAAATTATGCATAATGACACATTTAGAATTGGGAGTGGAGACCCATAACTAATTTACCAAACTTAGGTATGGAAACAAATATTAAATGAATAGAATGGACCCAACATGTTTCTAATAGTGCCATGATGAGAGGTGCAATGGCAATGGACAAAACATTAAATTGTTTGTACCTAATTAGGTAAAAATATCAACCATGTTTTTATATTCTCTTACATTGATTTAGTGATGCTTTGAATAATTTTCAATGGATGTTGTTTGGTTCTTTGAAATGATTGGAAGAATAAGATCATGATGGTATTGCTTATTTGCTTGTTTTATCATTTGATGGGTCCATGTAATACCATAATTTTATATTATGCTCTAATCTTTAATCCTTGTCTATTTCATCAAGTGTATCAGATAATGATATAGAAAATGGAGTATTCATTTATTTAACAAAAATCATGAAACTCTAAAATCCAAAATATCATAATAGAAAACGACGTTGGTTTTTTGATCAAGTTTTGAGTGCAAGCGAACGAAGGGAGGCCCGGACAAGCTCAAGTGTAGAGGGCTTCGGGGTCCCCTCGGCTTTCTGTAGGTGTAGTGAGCCGAACAGCAGTTGCCATGAAGTGGGGCGGGACATCTGGTCCCAGTTGGAAACGAGGACATTGTCACCGGTGACCTTTTATTTGAATAATTACATAATTTTTCTATTCTATTAAAAATTTCTAATCATTCTATGTATCCAACACAATTTCTCCTTAAAAAGTGTTCCTCAAACCTCTGGAATGTCTCCTTAGAGACTTTAATAAATCCAAATAGGCCAAAAATTTGATAAAAGAAATAGTTCAAATAAAAACGAGAAACCAATCGGTTTGAAATAGAACCAAACATTATCAGTTTTGATTTTCTTAAACCCGAGTTCAATTCAAAATCGAACCATAAACAACTCTAACGATAATATGATAATCATAACATAACATCGCAGTACTAACCAAGAAAGCCATTACACGATTGGAAAATCATAAGTTATATAGTGTCATCCAACAAAACCATAAATAGATTATAAATCTTTTAGGTCTTGCCCTTAAACATCTCAATAATCTTGGGGTCCACTTGTATTTCTTCAATTCGGCAACCTACAAATCCCAACACCAATAATGATTTAAGATTGACGATACAAAAAAAAATCTACAAAAACATTAGGTTAATAATTTAAGATTAACTATAATAACAATAACAATAATAATAACAATAATAATAATAATAATAATAATAATAATAGTATAAGTGAACCTTCAACAAATGAGACTAACATTATTGAGTCAAAAAAGAGCGTAAAGTTATAGGTCAAAATAGGGCACAAAATTCATAGGAATCTATTCGAACAAAACCAAATTCAACCTAAACAGTTTGATATCTAAGTTTTTATTAACCGAAATGATCGGTTCAATTTGGTTTTTGACTGATTCGGTTCAAAATCACACAACGGACACCCCTAATCATAGGTTTCAACAATTGATACTATAATTATGCACCCAAGAAAAAAACAGGTCAAAATTTAGGTCAAAACTTGCGAAATCCATGAAAATTGGTTTAAACAAAAGAGGAAATCGCAAAAAAGTGACCTATAATTTGACATTTTGACAAAAATGTGTTGCGTTGTCTGTTAATGGTAAAAAAAGTGCCGTGTTGGTAACGTTTTCTTGCAAAACATGGGTATTTATATAAAAATAACAAAATTGCCCAAAATTTGAGGATGAAGCCTACTATAATATAATTTTAACTTAAAAATAGTACAGTTCAAAAATTAAATTACAAATCATCACATTTTTGCAATTTTCCCTAAACAATACTAACCGAACCGATTCTAACAGTTTCGGTTCCGGCTTCTGCTATACTTTTTCAAGAACCGAACCATAAACACCCCAGCGTGCATTCTAACAAAGACTATACGATTGTTCGACAAATAAAGGAAGCAAATGAAATGACATACATTTCGATCTCGATATTCCTCCAGATAGCCAATTGGTTTTTTCTTGTCAAAATGGCCGTTCGATTTAGTTAGAAAGGGAAACATACTACTATTCAAAACTACTCTAATCTAGTTTCGAGTGATTCAAATTAATTATAACAGTTTTTATTCCCAAGAAAAATAAACATAAAAAATATGGTATATATAGCAACTTATGTTGGCAAACATTGTCCAAAAGTACTACTGTTATTCAACTCTGTCAACAACGCGTTCCAAAGGTTAGCATAATAATATGGGATGCACTACTCTACAAATCATATTTCAAATACAAACCTACAAACCATCGATTAAACTTCTATTTTATCATACAGATAACTCAGTTGAATATACGGAGCGCTTGTCAGTCAGTAGATCGGATGATTTCAAATGAAATAATTAATTTTAATTTATCGAAACGTGTTCCATGTTTTCAACACTGTAACGAGATGCTAAACCGGTTGAAACGAGAAGGGAGAGGTGTAATGAGGATCCCGGGTTCCATACTATAGTCAATGGGTGAACCCTGCTGGAGGAGAGGTCTGACGAAAGTGTTGGGGCAGAAGACCAAATTAAAATCTCCGCCTAAATGAAAACGTCCTATCGTGTGGTTCAAAATTGATTTGTAGGTTTGTAGCTGATTACAACCCCAATAATATAATAATAATAACAAAGACGGACTTAATTTGATCCGAATTCGATTCTATATTACAAAAAACATAATAAACAAACAAACTTTGAACATTACATTACCATCTTTAGTTATTTGACACACAGTGGTAACCAGTATCAACACTGTTGAACAAAATTAAAAACTTGAATAAAAAACAAGGTCAGGTCAGGTCGTAATTTCCATTTTCACATATAAATTTAGAGAAAAATCATAGATACATTTGAGAGAATCAAATAAGATATTGAGATAATCATTAATCGCAAAAACTAACCGTGAATATTAGATTTTCTAGAAAGTTTTAATGGTCATTATGTACTTTTTTTTGCACGTCTCAAACCCTAAATTGTAATTGTAATGAATTAAAAATTAAACAAGTATAATAATCATCTTAAACTCAAATTTTTGATATTATATGTTTGATAAATCGAGCAAGGGTTGGCATGGTTTTGGAACCGGACAGGATCCTCCGGTTCTCCAATTATTGGAACATACCAAGAATTGTTATGTAAGGAAACAATTTGAGTTTTAGTCGCGATCCTCCGGTTCAGATTTCAATTTCTGCCCAATTGAAATTAGTTGGTTCTTGTTTTTTTGAATTAGACTCGATTTATGAATTATATCAGACGAATTTGAGTCTAAATTGCAGTACAAAGAACTTTAAACTTGCAATTATAAAAAGTACTGATGAAAATCAAATGCTAACAATCAAAATATAAAATTTACGAATAAAATAATAATTAGCATATTATCGCTCAATACGTGACAAACCAATCCGGTTTGGGGGTTTTGAGAACGGTAGCTGAAACGAAATTGAATGGTTATCAAATTTAACACTAAAACCAAATGTTAGTCCCAATTTTGGACCGATTTCGTGTCCAACATGTCCACCACTATTCTTCATCGATCATAGCAAATCATTACGTGAATATCTACTTATTGATTAAGATTAAAGTACAAGATCACATGTTCCACACACACAATCAAACCTTGGATAATCGTTGGTAGTGGTTGTTATATTGGACTTTGAGAATGCCTTGAATAATGTAGACTGACACTATCTTTGTAGTCAATTTAACCCGATTTTAGTAGGGTTTAGTGTTATTTATATCATATTTGCTTCACGGGTATGTTAAATGAGTTTTCATGTAAAACGGGTCCTTTCGAAGCGAAAATTGGGG
>JAYMTP010001962.1:0-21553 GCA_036897365.1 Geranium brycei
CCTCTAGGGTATAGAAAAATACACGCCCCCCTCGTTACATTTGGGTGGTTCTCACAAGTTCTCACGTAACTCTTGGTTCTCACTTGAACATGCCCCTATATATATATATATATTTTATCAGCAAAATTACAAATTTTCTGACAGTCTTTTGTTTTGACAAGAACAGAAAATGAAATACATTTCATTTTAGTTGCCTTCAATGTCCATGTCATTGGATACATTAGTATTAGAGAGAATATTCAAAACTTTGAAAAGGATCCTCAAAATCCTCATTTGATATTTGATTTCAACCAAATTTATTTTGACTTCAACATATTGTTTTTTTAATTTATTTTGACTTTAACATATTGTTTTTTTATCAACCAACAAATTTTGTTGTTGACTTCAAGAAAATATATCTTTATTGACATCCCTGTCAAATTATGTGTTTGACCAACCAACGTCAATTTGCCGAAAAGAAACATATGACATTATCTAGGGAGAGCCTTGGTAAAGATATCTACCACTTAGAAATTTGTAGGAGCATGGGATAAAGAAACAACCCGAGATTCATACACCTCACAAATGAAATGACAATCAACTTCAATATGTTTAGTGCGCTCATGATAAAGCGATGACGGGGCGATCTCACCCTCCTCCGGACCTGGGTGTGAGGTCAGCCAGCAGAGGAACTCGCAACAGAGAAGTCGAAGCTTGGGGGGGAGCCGATTGGGTCCCGATACTGAAAAATGAGTGTTAATCCTAAGGCCCATATCTAGAATGTTCCTAGCCCCATATCTAGAATGTTCCTAGGGACCATATCTAGAATGTTCTTGGATTAACAAGGAGAAAACGCACCGGGTATGAAATTGGAATCTCAAATGACCTTGCTTCGAAGATGTGAACCGAGAATAGCTTGTTCATGATCAAAACTTTAATCTTCAAATCAATGGGACCGAGGGAGCTTGAATGGATGAGGACAAGCGCTCCGTCGAAATGAAAACCTGGTGAACTTTGGGGGTGAATGGATGACTTGACCTGCCAAAACAGTCGCATTCTGGATTGAGATCTGATACCAACAAACTGGGGGAAGACCAATTAAAGAAATCCATTTGAACATCGCGTTCCGTTCGAGGATCTAGGGTTGAGAATGGAAGTTGGGAAACCATCTCTTGAGTCTGCTCCAATCGTTAATACTTGTAAAACTGGATTGTACATATCAGATCAGGCTCCACAACTAAAAGCTCAAGCTTATTAGTTGGGTTTGACCCTTTCCTTTATATACAATCCCTTAATTTCATATTATTTCAATGAGAAACTTTATATTCTCAACAGCTAATGTGAGCTTGATTACCCAAGTAATGAATCATGACATCCACGAGACCGTTTTCCACCATTTGGATGTGGATTGCCACAACATCTAAGTGGAATGTGTAACCGCCACAATGCTAGAATCCAACCTCCTGGTTACTGAAAAATTTGGTTGTCCCAGTCAGAGAAGAGAAGACGTCAATCTCTCCTTAGGCAAAACAGGGTCGTTACCAACTAGGGCATCCTTGACAGAGCGGCCTAAACCGTTGGAGTTGAATCTGGTTGGTCAATGAGAGACGAGATGAGAGCTTGGTCGAGATGAGGTAAGAGCAGGCCTGCGAGCTTTAGCAACGATCAACCTTCCTTGTGCATGTCGAGAACCATCTAGTGCCTTGATGGCTTTGTTTGCAACTTCATGACATTTGAAAATGATGAATCTGAAGAGTCTCCCGGATTTGCTGCCCTTCGGTGGAACAGATATAGAAGTGATTTATCCGAGCTTGGAAAAATATTCATGAAGCCATGCGACTGGGTTGTGGAATGGGAGGTTGAAGACGAAGATTGTGTAGGTGGGGGAGGACGGTTCAAAGAGGTTCAGGAGGTTTTGCCATTGTTTCGAACCCGGGATGTACTGAATTGAATGATAAAAAATAAATAGTCACAAGAGGAAAAAAAAATCACAAATTTACATTCTCAAGAAAGCATAAGCAATAAAATAAAAGTCAAATTATTTTACTAATATTAATGCAACCAAATATGATATATAGCTCAGTCAAGAAAAGTTGCATTAGGAATTAACATGCCTCAGGTTTCAACACGTTATCCAAACATGTAAGCTTATATCAGTAAATATACCTTGAAGAGAATAATATCAGGAGCACTTTCATATCTGTGAGACGAACGCACAACTCCGTCCTTGATTGAATCACCAGTTAGCATCCATTCTTCAGCAATTGAAACAGAAGGAAGCCGTTCTTGCCCATCTGCAGATAATGATGAAACACGGTCTTCTTGGATTCCTGTCATTGCTTCCCAAGCAACTCTTTCAGAAGGTGTCAATCCGGAACTCTTTCTTTTCCGGTAAACATCTTTAGGAGCAGTCTTGTCACCAGCATTTCGCGGAGCCCAAGAAAAAGCTCTGCGAGCTTCTTTTTGCAAGTTACTTAAACTACTAGTGAATGATGACTTTGCAGGAGCACCTGTTCTTGTTTTCAGCTTTGATCTTGTACCAGATACAGATATTCGAGGTTCTCTAGAAGGAGAGCTTACACTGACTGAGATAGCTTTAGCAGCATATGCAATAATAACATTGTTGTCTCTCAATGAAGGAAATTCTTTAAGAATCTGTCAATTCAAATGTACGACCCAAGATGTTTATCAGTATCAGAACATAGATATTCTCTCGTTCTACTTTCTTAAAATTAATGTCCAAAATAAGTATTTTTCTTCTATTTTAGATTGTTAATTAAGCAAGAATTTCCATTATATAAATCAAAAGGAAATAACCTGAGTATTAGGCCCGTGGGAGAACATGGTGGAGAGTCTAGCACTAAAGTCAAAGTACTTAATTTTTACTATAAAACTGGAAACTTGATACTATTTACTTTGTAAAGGGGACAGAATACAAACTCTACTAGATATATACTAATCTTAACTGATCTAATCAAAACACTCAAACCAAACTCCATCTTTATCTCCAACGTTTACCAATAAATGACACTTCCTTTAGCACAGATAAAGTATAAAATAAGGCATATCAGTATAGAGTAACTCTAACCAGACATAGGAACTGATAGATGTTAACTGAGTGAATAGTTAAGCATAGTTGTGTTTCAGGGCAGAAATTGTAGCATTTTGAAATTATGTCATACCAGAGAAGCAGATTGCAGTTGTTTCCTCATCAGTAAAACCTCCAATATCAAATGAGGGTGCTCATGGAGGGAAGAACACCTTTGCTGCCATGGCAATGGCAAGGAAGCCAAAACAAGAAGACCTAAAGCCCACGAGTTAAGCCGGGAAAATTCAACATCTGATAGGTTACCATCTCTACGCTTCAGGAAGAAGTGAACCTTTGCAAAGAAAAATTGCAAGTCATACTGAAAGAAAACAATTTCAAAGTAGAAGGTAATGTACATTTTACATCATACAAATAAGCAAATCAAATTACAAGAAGTTGCTTTGACCGTAGGTTGGGTAACAGCTGCATTGCACCCATCGCAACTGGTAACGCGTCGTCAGAATCACGTAGTGAAGAAAGAAACCTTGAAGCTTCAGCAGGACCTCCACCACTTAGAGGGTCGGCAGTAAGAAGCTTCACAAGTTGTCGACCTTGCAGTTCTCGCCGAAGATCTATTGACAATCCAGCACTTTCAGCCACTTCTAAAGCAGCAGATACAGCTCCTTTTCCTGCTAATCTAAGTGCTAAGCCCTCAGGGTCTACCTTACACTCCAATTCAACCTGATAATTCAGGAATGTGTTTAATAAAACACAAGTAAATAAAGATGTAGGAAATGTGAAAGTCTAAAGAAAGAATTTACAGGGGGGAAGTTTTAACACTCTTGTATTAATTTAGGTCAACAAATATGAAAGAATAACCTCTTGCCAGCTACGATAGTGATCATCTGCACTTAATATGTGACTGTATCGCTGCAACGCTTGTCTCATTTGCAACACCTATTACATTAAAAGGAATCATATCAAGTAATAGAGAAAAGGCTAAAACTGACCAAAAACATTTGTGACTATGAATTATGGGTCATATAACACTTCAGGCAAAAAAAGGGAAGTGACAAATTTAAGCATTAATGGGAGTGAATAACAAGATGGAAAATGAAACGGCACCTCATTCCTAACGGGATCGCTGTCAGATAGGTGGCAGCTGCACATGGTAAGAACATCTAGAGCAGCATCAAGTTCCCATCTATTCATATACCTGGTAGAAATTATGAAAGTAGAAACCACTTATAATGATTCAATAAAAATCGTGTATTAAAAGTCCAACGAGAAAGAGCAAATAAAATTAATCTCAATATGATAGCCAACGTACAATAAAGAGGAGATTGAAAATAGGTAATATTTCCAGCTGACTAACAGAAGGAGCTTTCCAATAACAGAAAAAATCAGGGTTCTAAAACTCCGGAGTTCCCCCTGATTTCTCCCCCGAGAACTTGCTAAAATCGAGTTGGCCGAGTTTTGGAACGAGATTTAAAACTCACTCACAGTGGTTCAGTTTTACAGAGTTTTCACTGGGTCAACTCGATCAAACCTAGTTGATGTTGGTCAAATTTTATTTTATTTTTTATTTGTGCTTTTGTTCTATGATTTGTGCTTTTGTTTTAACTTATTGTTTGAAAGTATCGTATTTTGCTAAAATATTTTTAGTTTTCTCTTCCATGTGAATTATATATGAATATACATATATATAATGTTTAGTTGAAACAACGAGTTTTGCATATTTCTCCCCGAGTTCTCTCCAATCCCGAGTTTCAGAGCCTCGGAAAAAGGAGGTTTAACTTTCAAGATATGTGAGTCACTAATAATTTTAAGAAATGCTTGATAGAGACATTTATTTTTTTATTTTAGATTCCCCGTCCATAATAATACTTGAAAACACTTGTTGACTTGCCTGAGAGCAAGTCCGGCTGCCAGTTGTTTATCCTTCAGCCGCAGGCAATACTGCCAACTACTGCTCCAGATACTATGTCCTCCATAACCTTGAGGCTGTCCTGTGGTAGAATTGTTTTCTTCCCCACGTTCAATAAGTAGCTGAAGTAAATGATCTGAGGCTCCATTACGTAAGAAGCGGTCTGAAAGAGCAAGAGCATCCATAAGTTTCCCCTCATCAATCAACCTGTTAAAGAACAAAACTGGCAAGTCAACATTTTGTCCTTCCAATTGACACAAGTTGACAGATGCAAATGTAACAGCTGAAGCACAAATCTAATCATGGAAAAAATCTCAACCTTGTACAAACAGCACTGAACTCAACATAAAACAGACATCTATGGGTACTTGTCAGACCAGTTTGTCTCTCTTCGCACGCAAAGCACATGACAAAAATTCTTGTTAATGTTATATACATAAATAACATTCTTCTAACCAATCTATTTGGTATATTTATTAGTTCATATCCTTCTCCACTGGCAACAGTCATCCTGAGTTTAAGATTTCGCTTTTTTTTCCTAGAACTGGATCATTCGAGTATGAAACATAATGAGCACGGCATAGAGTCTGAGCCTATAAGGAAACTATCAAACTAAACAAGATAACGAACAAACATAGAGTATGAAACACTTAAATATGGATGACTGTTATACCGCTCTACAGCTTTCTCATATGGTTCTTCGTCCTCCCAATCAAATGAAAGGAAAACTGTAGAATCAATATCAACAATTTCAGAATTTGGAGAATCGCGGCTAAGATCTGCAGCATGAACACCTTGGCGGTCTGGTAAAACGGTGAGAATGTTAGCGCTACCAGAAATGTCATCAGCATCAGATTCAGCATCGCTGTCATGGGTACAAAGTCGCTTGATGGCAGCCCTAGCTTCAAGCTTAACCTTGCCATCATCAGCTGTTTTCTTAGCAGTTACTGCAAACTCTGAAACTCGATGAAGGTTGGTTTGCATTTGTATCCACCGGTTCAAAGTTGGAAATCTGAGCGTCAAAATAAAAGGTGAGAATAGACAGTGCAATGCAAATCAACATAGGTATTTTTGGGTCATGCATCGTACCTCTCAGATTGATCAAGAGCAAATTCATAGAACAACCGGTCAGCATCAGGAGCATGCAGTAGTCCATTGTTCAAGGAACTGGATATGGAAGATTCACTCCCACTGTATAATATACTACTCCCAAACACACATGCTAATATTGCCCTCACTGAGGATATCTTGACCAAATGTTTTACTATGTCCAACTGGAGAGGATACAGGGGGGCACCAGGAATGGCAGAGGTTCGGTTGTAACAATTAGGCTTAGCTCCTTTAGAAGAGGGGGTGAGTACTTTGTTTTCATAACCAATATTTGGACAAGTGGGAATGACTGGAATGCATGCCCATCCGTGACCAGATCTTGGAGGATAAACTGGAGGAACGCATGCTGAAATTACTTCATGGACAAAATCAGCACACATGATTTCAGCCACCTTTTCCGCTGCCTCGGTGCTGCCTCTATCAAAAACTAGCCGTGTTAAAAGCTGCAAGCACAACAATTAAGCATTAACATGAAGCAATACATTCATATAAGAGATATTTAAGCTCCCTAACCCATTAACTTATTCTTACTAAACCACTTTTTATAAATTGGAATAAATTTCCTAAAATTTTTAATATAGCCTCAATCTATATCCTAACCGAAATATATTTCAAGTTAAAGCCCGACCCACGTAAACACTCGAGCTGATAGGTAGAGGCCCCAAGATGCTTTATTAAGCGGTGACTGGATCCACATTTTTTCTCTGAGGGACTTTAACACCCCTCCTCACGTGCCGGACTAAAAGAATCAACATTACGTGGGACTTTGCACGTGACTATGGGCCTTTTTCTCAAAACAAGATACAATAGAAGGTACATCTAGATCCAGCACCAAGTTATTTGTCACATAAGTTAGTTGTCCGATGTTTTTAGAAAATTTTGAATGCTTCAAGTCCATCTCTTTCCAGCCTGATCTAAATTTGAACCAGAAGATCTATAATCGAAAAGAAAAAAACTAATCTTGAAGTGTTCAATGCAAGAACTAGTGTAAATCTGTAACTTACATCTTTAGGCCACTCATATATGAGAGAGAAGAAATTGAAATCATGAGTGGTATCAGTCCCATCAACTATGTCACCAATTGCAGCGATATGGAGAATGAACTGTGATAGATACGTTGTGGACTTGGTGCTTAGAGGACCAAACAATCTTTTGCCAGTATCTTTTACATCATAACCAACAGACTTTGAATTAGTTTCTCCAGATGCTGAACTTAAAGGAATCTGAATGCTTGGTCTCAGACCAATCCCAAGAACCCCATCTTTGTCAAAATGTAAGAGAACTTTACGGTCAGTGTATTGGCCTTCTCTGCTAAAATTTAGTTCTGTTTCTTCATCAGCGACAGCTCTTGCAAGATTATGTAGTTTACCTAAGATGAAGCAGCATTAAACCATACTATCATGTGGTATAGAATTAAATGAACCCACTCCCAACTGTACCCCTAAAGGAGAAAAAGAATTAAGAAAGAGGTACCACTCAGAAACTGTCTCTTTCCCTTGTGGGCGTCTTCAATCATCTGATGTAACATAGCAAGGGCACGTTCTCTTTGACCCTGTCGATGAGACTCTTTTGACGATGAAAAGATTAGCTCCCCTGACAACATAGACTGAAGAGACGGGAGGTGATCCTGAAATAACATTTTGTAGAGTAGTGTCAATAAGTTGGCATTTCCTTCTAAAGCATTTTAATAAGCACCCAGAAAATAAAAACTAAAAATAGTAGGAGCTAAATGCATGGAACCATAGGAAGATAAAAATTCACATAAAGGAGAACGCTATAATTAGGTCGCAATTTTTTTAATCAAGATATATACTTTTCTAACATCTTTTTACTTCCCTTCCCCAACCCCACACTTACACCCCAAGCAGAAGGCCCACAAGGATTCGAACACTAGCCTCTTATGAAGCGAGTCCTCAATTGAGCGCTATGCCAGGCCAACTGTAGTACACTAATTAGGTAGCAGTTGATCAGAAGTCAACCACAGAAAGAGGAGATCCAATAACAATAACTTAAAATGTGTAGTTTAGTGTAAGTTAACCATAGAGAGGATATCACTCTAACATACGTGAGGTCTTGAGTTCAAATCTTGATAGACACTAGATTAGGAATTAGAGTAGAATTTCCCGCATTATTGCTGATAAAAATTGATAGGGAGGATGAGAAAATAATGATATATGCAATGCCTCTTCTAGATTCTTGATTGTACCATTTCAGATAAACAGTATCTGTCATGAACATAATCCTACAAGTATAACTTTTTTTCGATTCTCGACTCCCAGAAATATATAAACAATAGATATCTGAACTTTGAAGTTTCTTTTTTTTATAAGCTTAGGATATTATTGCAATGAAAAGATAAGGCCCAACTGTGGGCAGCGCAACAGTAGATGGTCAGTGTCTTCAAAGGCAGACTTGCGGAATGGACAAAATCTATCAACCAATGTTATAGGTACACCCCTTTCCTCCAAAAATGTGTGGGTCGGATTGCTCTAGGCGATGCCAGGCAGGCAAAGCTTTGAATGTTGGCAGAACCTTGGTTTTCCAAAGAGCCACTGCCCAAGAAACAGGTTGAGATTGACCGCACGCGAGGTGGTTGTAAGCTTCCCAACCAATAAATCCATTTCTCTCCTGCCTCCAGATCAAATTGAATTGTGACTGGGGGATCAAAGTGAGAGGCTCGATCAAAGCCCAAACCTCTGCCTTAGGCGCTCTGCTTCTTACGCCTAACCGGCCTATGCCTAGGTCTGCCTGAGTTTGGCAAGATTTCTATGATGGGTGGCAGACCGCGTGGAATTCACCTGCAAAAAGGACTATAGGACCGAGAGGAACTATGATTTGTAGCAACTTAGCCCACAATAGGGACCTGCCAGGGAATTACATAGAGCATGTGTCCCCATATGACTGAATGATACATGTAACCGTAATGGTGTTTCTATTGGCCGATGTGTTGGTTATGGAGAAAAAAGGCTTATGTTAGGCTGTCATCGTGCTACCCGAATTATGATCGAGGGAGCAAAGAAGAAATCCTGGTCTCTGGAAAAGCCGCAACCCTAAATTGTCTCTGAGAGAAATCCTCGATTTTGGTTTCTTGAATCAGGATGAAGTCAGGTTTATGAGGAGATAATAGATTGGCAATGGCTCGGTGTTTCTAGGTAGACCCTTTAACATTCCACTAGATAATCCTCGTGGTGAGGATCAAGTCATGCTAGCTTCCTCCATAAATTTTATTTGCTCATTGATTGCTTCTATGTGGGAAATAATCTCCACCTTAGTGTCGCAGACTTTAAACCTGAGTCATTTTTAATAGGCCTAGATCTTTTGTGTTGGCGGCTTGGATTATGTTGAGGTCGAACTTTGTGCTCGGTGCTTGTGTTTGATATTCTCCCATTAGGGACCAAGGGGCGGTACAGTAATCGTGGGAACTCTGTTTTCGGAATTGCCATGCCAAGAGGATTAACATTGGAGGATGTGGACGAGATTGGATGCCTAGCTTTAGGGGTTTCTGATTTTTATGTGTTCGGCCTAGAGAGCCCTATCTTGAGCCTGGTGAGGATGGACTTTATACCGAGGTCTCGCTTCAGGAATAGTCGGCCTCCAAACAATATTGCCGCCAGGTCCCGCAGCTAAGGCAAGCGTTTCTGGTTTATTGTTTGGGTCTGGTAGAATATCCGTGTCTTCTTCCTCTGACACGTGCTTTGTTACGTCAAACTCAGCTGGTTCATTCTCATCTGTGAAGGACTCTACATCCGACAATGCCTTGTCTACTTCCTCTCACTCTAAACCAGAAGTGTTTGACTTCCTCTCCTCCGAAACGTCTGAGACCTCCTTAACTTCAACCAAATCCAGTCGGATATGAATTGGTGTTTTGGTGTCTGACTTTGATGTCTCATACTTTGGAATGAAGGTCGCTCATGTAAACCAACACGTAGCTTTGATCGAGTCTCCCGCCTCTTGTTGTAATTGAATGGGCCATTACTAGTGCTCCTAGCATTGCTACGATATTGAGCAAGGTTTCTAGTGTCCAACAAATAATAGGTAAGCCTGTAATGAGGACCCAAGCAAACTTAACCCTTCGGTGATGAGGTTGTTTATGTCTGAGGAACTGAAGAACCAACGACGAAGCCAGTTCCATCCAGTGCCTCGCATCGTAGCCATAAGATCCTCATCCATGAATGAGATGATGAAGAATCTATTGTCCAGGGGATGGATAGCAATATCCATAACATCTATGTGCATAGAACTCCGCCATGATTCAGGGTTGACGAGGGTGTTCGACACTGCAATCAGGGTGTGTTTGAGGTTGGAGTTATAGTAACCATTTAGTTGAGCTGAGCATGTCATCAAGGCAAAAATTCTGGCAGGTTTAATCGGAGATGGCTTCCTCAAAGTCATGCGAGTGTCGAAGAAGTCGGTGCTAGTATGGTGTCGGGATGGGGCTACTGAGGATGGTGGCTAAGGTCCAACAACCTTTCACCTAAGAAGGTTTTGCCATAGATGGCGGAGATGGCCTTGAGAGCTTCGTTGTGGTGGTTGTAATGAATAAAGGTGAATCTCTTTCCTCTCAATTTAGTTGATATGGGTATATGCCCAAAATTTTACCAAACCGGTTGAAGATCGTGTGGAGCTTGGTGGTCGTGAAGGAGTCAGGGAGATTGCAAACGAAAACAGTGTTGGACGGGGATTTTTTATGGAGCGACGAGGGGTGGGGCCATCTGGGAGCAGGGGGTTGGGTAGGATTTAGAGCATTGCGTCTCGGAAGCGGGGGAGAGAGAAGGGAGGGTGCGGTCGAAGGTTTGGGTCAACGATTGGAGGAGGAGGGAGGGGGAGGTGGGTGAGAGTGCCTCATTAGGGTTTTTGGCTAGAATTTCGAATATGTTTATTAAAAGAGGTATGCGATGATTGCTTCTTATCCAAGTAAATGTGCTGACAATAACTTTAAAGTTTCTTATCTCTTACATAAACTTGTAGTTTATCAAAAGTTGGGTACGCACCTATGTCTATCAAAAAATAATAGGAAAGACCTATAGGATGATATCTAAAGGGGGCTAATAGGAAAGACCTATAGGATGATATCTAAAGGGGGGGCTAAGCACTAGATTTTGTTACATCTGTACTATAAATTCCCAAAATATTCATGATAGTTTAACAGCTGAACCTCAGCAATGCCCCAAGGTGGAAACATAATTAGCTTAATTTTTCCCCAAGCAAAAATAAGTTTATATATGAACAGAGATTAGAAGCAACTTGTAAGATAATCTCAATGGAAAAACTTGACAACTAACTTCTCTAGTTCTCTCAGGCAGCTGCTTGTTTGGAATAAAATGGTCGAAGAACTAATGATTATCAAACAAGTCCTAATATTGCAAGTATGTGCAACCATTTCAAGATTAACAGTTAAAGAAATTTTAATGGGTTACCTGTTCCAAGAACTCAAGTAGACGCTTAAGGATGCGCCGTGAAACAGAAATAACACCCACTTCATGGATTTGATCCCAGTATGTAGACCCTATCTTGGGAGAGCCTCCTGGGTATATCTCAGAGAGCATTACTTGAGCCTGGCAATGATATAAGTCAATACTTGGTGCCAAACCATGCTCTTCAAACAATTTAACAGATAAAGTGAAACAAGGGCTTGAAAATAAGAACATAAAACAAAATTAGAAAAATGAAAAACAATGGGCATGCTGGAGAAAACTTACAACTATATGAGCGTTCATTACCAACCAAATGTCAAAGTAAAAGCCAACTTAATTTCTTTCATATGTTGCTCTTCGTGCACATCTAAGAACACTGACGTATACGAATGTCGAAATAAAGTTACACACATCCTCACTACAATGCAATTACTATCATGTGCACTGCATCATTTCCTTTTATCTAGATAAATTTGATTTAATTAGGTTAGGATTTGTTAATGTCCGGTCCACCTAAAAGCTCAAGTCGATAGGTGAAGGTTCCAAGATACGTATCAAGTAGTCACTAATCCAAATTTTTAAATGTGGGACAAGTTCAACACTTCCCATCGCATGCGGCCTCACACGTGGACCAAGTATATATGAACAAGGAGGAAACACAAACATGGCCCCAACAAAACTCTCATACCATAATAAATCCTGATCCGCCTAAAAATTCAATTGATAGGTGGATGCCCTAGAAGGCTTATCAAATGGTCACTAAATTCAAGTTATTTCCATATGAGACACTTTAACAGTATTAAAACTAAATGTGATAGGTGGACAACATAAAATAAATCCCCAATAACTAAACTAAATAATGGATTGTACAACCCTAGTCTTATTTCCATCCTTTCTACAAAAAAATAAGAATTAGAAAATTGATAAACATACATAAACTAAGATGAAAATGTGGGGGGAAACTAAATCTTAATCTCACGTAGATTGAAAAGTTAGTAACAGAGATAAGGGATTGCCTGATCAAGAAGTTGTTGAGACATCTCTGCAGTTCTTGCTGAAGTTGCAGCAACATCAACACAAAGAAGAATCTGGCAGTCGATACAGAAGCAAAATATAACTACACAGATATTCATGTAACTTTATTTCCCTGTAAAAACGTGGATGGCCAAAGGTGTAAGGGTAACAATCAGAGTGCTTACTGTAGCTAAAGGACCCAACTGGGAACGTAAAGAATAAAAGTCTAAATCTTGCAGATATGCCCCATCAGCGGCACTTGACACTGCATCCTCCACCTGGTTATGAAATTTGCAATGAGTGAGAGATGCATAGGATACACTAGTATTAAATAAAGCAGCATATTCTATACCGAGAACTCTTGAATATGGTTTTGCAAAACTCATTGAGTAACCCAAGATTATGGAGTGGCTACTCTGTAAATTATTTTAGAAAATCTTCAAATAGACAGCATAAATACATTACTCTGATCACATCATGTATATTCAATGGTATTGTGTGATAGATCTAACTGTTTAAAGTATAAGCTGTAACTTGAGATAAAATAGCTGAAGGAATACTGTAATAACCAGCAATAGATTGTCGTGTAAGACTTTGAATCATACCAATGTTCTCCGGAAGGCACCATCTACCCACTCCACTAATTCAAGGGTGGCTTTATCTTCTGCAGATAATGAAAATCGATGAACTGCCTCCTCTCCGATGTCATACTTTGCCCTTTGCATGCAACTAAACAATAGAAGTCACAAGTTATTTATAAGGTTCTTATTCTATAGAATATTGCTTACCAAATGATACATCTTTATTCTATTTCAGATATATACTACAAGTCCATGACCGTCAGATTTGTTGTAAAACCAAGTTAACAAAAAGCTCACGATGGTAGTTGAAGGCTATGTATGCTCACCTGGACCAAAACACCAGCCAACAACACTGATACCATGATATGAAACCAGCTCAACTAAAAGATCAAGTTCATACTTGAAGGCCCAATTATCATTTTATACACTAACAACAGTAAACAATTTTAGTCTCTAAGGACTGCTTAACCAGGAGATATTCTCATTATTGGCTGAAGAGGTGATAAAGCCTGGCTCTGTAATGTGAAATACTAAATTTTACTGTATAACTACAAAAGAGGTAACTGCCTTCACTTTATTCATCCATGATCCATCTGCAAAGCAATATGTGACTTAAATTTTGGAGCTTTTCCCACATAGCTCCAAAAAACATTATTTCTCCCTAGCCCTCCCAATTAGAATTGAATAGTTACCACCCAGAAGGAAATCAACATATTTAAGATATCAAAATTAAGATAACTTACATTGTGACTTGTCACCAGAGGAAGATAAAACAATACAGTTATATCCATCATGGATGCTTTACTTGTACAGTTGCACCTTATTGTGCAATAAAGCCTTTGGAAATATATCATAAAGTAAAACTAAAAGACTTTTCTTATGAAATTTCAGGAAAGAGTAAAAACTCACAGGTTTAGTAATTTGGATGGGACAGCACGTAGGACTGTCAACGCCTCCTTCCATCTCCACTGATGTTCTGATAAGGGTAGAAGACGCTGCAAAATTGATAACCGCCATTGCCAATCTTCGATGAATTGTTTAGCCATTGTGATTCTCCATTCTAGAGCTTGCTTTCCACCTATATTTAGACTATCATTTGATGCATGCTCTGGTTCAACTACAGTTACAGGCAGATTATGGTGTAATATCTCAAGCAGCAACCCTGTGAAAGATATAACCATTTCATTTCCTCCTTCACTAGAAACATGGTCAGTATGTTGTTCCCAGACAAATGCATAGTGCGATTCAGAAAAGTTTCCTGCTGAAGTAGAATGTTTGATGCTGACAGAGATATCACCCATATCCATTTGTAAAAGGGAAATTATAATATTAATCATCAAAACCTGCAGCAATTAATTAAGAGGAAAATTACTTGAAATAATGAACAGGAATAAAACATTAATTAGAATCTATTACAAAAAAATAACTGTTATGGGTCCCACATAAAAAAATTAATCAACGTACAATTTTCACCTGGAAAAACATCATATGTATTTGGTATCCATTTACTTAAGTTTTCAAACAATATGAAAAGACCCACCAGGTTTTGAGGTGTCAAAAAGAAATATACAATATGCTCAAAAGTTAATATTAATGTTTTATGAAACTGTAAGCTAAACAAAAAATACCTTGCGTGGACTATTGCTGACCGCCTTCAAATGATTCTCGAGGTCTTTTAGATGACATAATGCCACTTGGTGATGATTTTCTCTTCCATCAGCTATGCTCCTTTCAATAGATCCTAGCGCGAGAACACTTGATTCCAGAGCATAACGCATGTGCATAAGCTCAATATCTAGCATTCTATCCAAAAACACATCAAAAGTGTTATGTAAACAAAGGAAAAGGTATGCATAAACATGAGTAAAAGATATATCTGATATGCTTTGAACTATAAATATTTCAGAATTCAAAATTTTATTATCTGATTCAGACTTTACAATAAAGTAACATCTAATATTACAAACCTTAAGTTTTTATTATTTTCTGACAAAACTATATTGGAAACTTGGGCAATAATGCAGTATTATTTAAGAGACATCAACAGACTTGACGATAAAGTAACATCTAATATCACAAACCTGAAGGTTTTCTAGCTATGGTCTAGTTATTATAAATTAATGAAAAAAATAAGAAACCAGTTATATCATGTGTCACATAGCCATGCTATTTTTATTTGTAAGAGATTTCAGCTGTTACAATGACTACATAAAATAAAAGGAGATGTATATGCACACCTCTTCCGTTCTGCTATATCAGAAGCAATTGGCTGCATACTGATCAATTCAATAGCATTTTGAAATTTTATGCCAGGAACAACGTCAAATAGCACCTAAAGACAAGATATCAGTTAAAAATCATGAGCCAGAGACAAAATTATATATAAGAAAAGTACTATCATTCATTAAATTATCATGGCAACCCCACTAGTAATTCAAATTGAATTAACTTCAAAGTGAACTAATGACTTAAGAAGGGGGTGTCTGATGTCCAATGATTGTCCACTAGAGTTCTCGGACAAATATAAAAATGCTACATATAACAGCCAAAACATGAACAATAAATATATCTACTTACCTAAAAGGGCAAGAATATGATAGAATCTACATTTTTGTTAGCTATCAAACCTTTTATTTTTCATATCAGTAATGCCATCAAGATTGTAATTCTACTAAAGCTCCAAATTGTCACTGCTCACAATTTTTACTGCTAAAAATTTAATTTTGGCCAATCTTGCTAATTAAAACCATTACAAAAGTAATATGTGAAGATTGCAATTCTATAGGTTACCAGTCAAACTATCAACCTTAAAATTCCCATAACGAGCTACAGATATTGGGTCGAGCTCTGCGGCTAATTGTCAACTATCCTCTTAACATGTAGGTTTGGCTTCTACACGTGTTATTACAAGAAACACTTATCATGTGGGTTAGACCATAATGGGAGGCGACAAATGGGTCATGTGGCTAATAGTTTCACATGCCCAAATAAACCAAACTCTGATACCATTACCAACTATAACTTTAATATCGGACTACATTTGCCAGATCAAACTCTACAATTAAAAGTTCAACCTTAATACTTGTGTTGGACTCATAACTTTATATGTGCTTTTTTCTATTCTTAGACTTTAAACTTCAGCAATACCGCATTAAGAGAATGTGGTTTAAGTGATCTCTTGATATACTAGTCGGGCCATCCACTTAATAGTTTAACCTTTTAGGATGGAGTAAGTTTAACAAAATATCAGAGTTTGGTTTGGTATCAGGCAAGTTACCCATTTGTACTTCTAACCTGTTGACATATTCTTGGTCCTTGTCCATGTGTGAAGCCCTATGTATTTTATGTTCTGCACGTGAGGGGAATGTTGAAGTTGTCCCACATTGAAAAAATATGGATTAAATGACCTTTCGGTAAACTAATTGTTCCTCCATCTAATAGCTTAAGTTTTTGGATTGGAGTAAATTTAGCAAGTTAATGCAGTCATACTTCATTTCTAAAGATCGTGACAAAATAATTATATGTGATTGGAATAAGTTTAGCATTTAAACATCTTTTGCTTAAATTCATTTTTGGAATAATTCATTTTTTGCTTAAATTGCTGTAAATGTTTTCGGGTTTATTCAGTACGATGAACTTTTTTAAGATGGCTATTGGCAAGTTTCTTCCAAAAAGAATATATACAACAGAGTTATGAAATATATTTAATAAACCCCATAACTCCACATGCACCCTTTGTAAACTTTTACTCGCTGCAGCATGCCTACACATTCTTTTAGTCTATTAGATAGACGTACCCGAAGAGGACTTTGAGCAGAAAGTCTCTCCAACACGAAATTTTCAACAAAAGGATCTAACTCGACTTCATCTTCACAAATGCTTTCTTTTCCGGATAGCAACAATGAGGAATTTGAGTTCCATGGTTGACCAGAGTTGGCACAGGCAACGAAAGAGGCAAGGTCAAGCTGATAGCATAAGGAATTGCAGAGATATTCCACGCAAGATATCTGGCATAGTAAAAGTTGACTGTCACATACTTCCATTGATTGTTTGATCATACATCGATATACTACTAGGAAGCATTAATTCATAACAATTTCCAAAAAGAAGCAGAGGAGGGAAGGAGTTACCTCATCTGATTGACTGCCATATGGTGAAGGTTCTTCTAGCCTAAGTTCCTGTGACTTACTTATCCACAGCAGTTGCATCAATTTCCTTCGTGCTGGTGTTTTACCAGACAATAAATCCCAACCCATAGAAGCTACCAATGGTTGAAGTCGAGGAAACAAAGCTAGAATCTGCCACAACAAATGAAAAAGAGTGTATTTAAAACTTATACCTGAGTAATTAGAGAGTGAAGAAAGAAAGGAGTGGTTAGCAAAACAATAAGATCTATCTATTTCATACTCACATATATAATCTAAACTAATACTGGGAACGTACATTGCTAGCTTCTTCAAGCTGCTCCTTCGTCACAGCTAATAGGGCACTGTCCATAACACATTCAAGTACATGCAATCCGGAAACACGGGCATACTGGTACAAATCTCTCATGCAAGAACGTACGGTTGACTTCATAAACATACTTCTATCATTTGAATCATTATTTGGTTTTAATTCGGCCCAATGTTTTTTAAAACGATCAAGGGGCTTTGGAACTCGGTTGATGTCAAGAGGTCTGCACATTCCAATATCTTCAGAGAGCAACTCGTCTTGAATAACCTGAGCACAAATATCTTGTGCAGTCAATAAACACCCTCAGGATTACAAACACACATGTCCATATGCAGTGTGTTCTTGGGTTATTCAACAGGTACTCCCCAGACCTCATACAGCCTTCGAGGCATAATTTGTAAGAGCAAAAATGATAGACATCAAGAAAATGCACTTTGTTATAAGCTTTTAATTTTCTTAAGAACGTCAGATAAAATAATGAAACTCAACCAACTAAATTAGCTGTGTAGGGGTTTCAGAAGAACAGGAACAAAAACATTCTACTACTTACAAGAATGGTTCAAATGGTGCAAAGTTTTAGTCTAATTTTGAAGTGCTTTAAAGGTCTATCTTTAACTTTTACCAGCAAATAGTTTAACCAGCCATATTTATTATTCGTAACCAACAAGATAATAGGATTTTTCAAACAGCAGCAAAACTTATTAGTGCTCGTGTGTAATGAATAGAGTTTTTCATAGGGAAATAACTTTTCAAAACTTACTCCAATCACCTGCCACTTGGAACACCCAAGGAAAAAATATAAAGAAATACATTTTCAGGTCAAAAGAAATCTGCTGCTTGGAGCACCCAAGGAAAACATATTAAAAATACATTTTTCGGGTCAAATGACAATTCTTCAAATTGACAAAAACAAGTTCTACTTTTCAGGATATGAAACAGTAATTTTTGTGATGCAGGGCTAAAGAATCATATCTTATAAAGAAAAAAATAATTGAATTCAAAACATTTTGAGGTTAGAAGTAAATTTTTGGTGAAGGATGTTAACCTCAATCATCTGAACAAGATTTCTGCAATTTGATGTAAGAGCTTCTGTATAAATCCGAAGAAGTTTTTTTCTCATCGCATGCCAGGTATCTCCAAAACCATTTCTACTTGACAAAACCCTCTTGAGAAGATTGCGCAAAACCAAGCTATAAGAAACATCCAAAGGCGTTCACAAAATGATCAAAAAAGCTCACCAACTCAAGAAGAAATAATTATACATATAAGAAACAACAACAATCAGCAAAGACCAAATTATATGTATTGTTACTAAACACTCTTTGAACAAATGTGGTCTAATAACTGTAAGATAGATTATCTGGAGGTTACATGTAAGCTCAATACATTACTCAGTTTAGTAAGGAAAACTATCCATACTTAACCAGTGGTAGATCAGATGAAAACTATGTAACTCAGTAAGGATCAACTTCGCAAAAAACAAAAAAGGAAAGGAAATAAACTTATTTGCGCCAGTGTCTCAGGCTTCTGTGAAGGCGTATATTTTAATATATGTGATTGGAAGGTTGTTTAGATATATATATGTATCTCTTAAATTGTCTTCTTTCATGTACTTCTCTTTTATGTTATAAATATGCTTTCTTATTTGATAACAAAAAAATTACCTACTTAAAAGCCATATTCTTCAACAACTGCAAGACATTAGAGTAACCAAAATCTAGGCAACAATTAATTAATTAAATGAGAGTCCCTAAAATCTATAACACATTAGTTAAATGACACAATTGGTGACAGATGAATTAAATTATATTTGAAGGATGTTCTTCAGTAATGCAAGAAACGCATAGGAATGTTGGGCCGTTTCAAGCCTACATATAGCATACTAGGAAAGATTTCATAAGAAAGCTGATAGTTTTTATTTCTACGTTTTAGATCCTACAAAACTAGTATGATGATATGCTCTCATCATTCAAGTATTGAACAAGAAAAACAAGAAATGATCACTGAGTAACGATTGATTAAGCCATTCTTGTAAGAACTTCCTCCCCGAACAATGCCGTGAGGCTGGAATTCCCATCGGTTGCTAACATGAAAGAACCCTTTGCTTTTGAATTTAATCTCTGCCAAATATCACTTCATGATCCTTAAACAATTAAAAACTAATCTCTAGAGAAACCATTACTACCAAATTTAAATTGGACATACTAACAATAGCAAGACTTCAAGATTGAACTGAGAAACCTTACTTATCAATATTACTTATTTCTTTCCCAATTAAGGTAATAAAAAATATTAGGATCTCAAACGGAAGTTAGTGAAAGAATCAGCAATGTTTAAGCATAAGAAATATAAGGAATAACATATATATTAAGAAAACAATATAGACACACCGATACTCTGCATCCTCGACTCCAAAATCCATTTGGAGAAAACGGATACGAGAAACTGCATGTTCCACATCCCCCTCCTTTAAGCATGTCTCCATGGCATCCAAATGAGCCATTTGAACACTCCTCTGTACTGAACTAAGAACATTGAATTCATTCTCCTCTGGACAATCAGTAGTATGTGTCCCTTCCTTCTCCACTGTTATTGCCATACCCACTTCATCATCTCCCCATTCCTGAGTTTGCCAATGAATGTTCCAACATAGTGCATCATAGACATCAGCACTGTCAAAAATTACCTGTCTCAAGCACAACAGCTCTCTCTCCTCGATTAGACCAGAAGCAGAAGCCACCCTGCCCTCGCTAGCATCACCAGTATCACCACAACCTTCTGCTTTCACAACCTCATCTGCCTTCAACCTCTTAACACCCAACTCCAAAACCCTGTTTAAAACCTGCACGCAATCACCCAATTCACCATTTTCTTCATGCGAAACCTCCCTTGTCTCATTGGGCATACTAGCGGCAGCATCCTCTTCCCTCTCAATGCTATCCAAATCCACATTCTTCCGCATGGTCTCCGAAACCCGATCGCACAAAATTTGGACCAACAACAAGAACTCTGCGCGCAAGCGCAGTGTTTCGGGATCGAAGCTCCATGCTGATGCGGGGTTATTGAACTGCAGGAGCTCAAGCGTAGACAAGTATGCAAGGAGTGAGGGCGAAGGGCAAGAGGTTGACCAGAGAACACTGTGAAACCGGCCAGAGTGAGCAACGATGGTTTGAAGGATGGCGAGAGCGAGGTCAGGGCTTCTGGTGCGGAGAGCGAGTACAACAGCTCGTAGAGGTTCGAATTGGGCTAGGTGAAGGTGGTTTGCTGCTAGGCGAGAGATTATTTGGGATTCGATGTCCATTAAATTTTGATGTGCAGCAGGGATTGAGGGTTTCAATCAACGACCCATACCAAATACTCACAGAGATTTAGGGGTAAATGCGAGGAAATAGGTGTTTGGTTCTCGAGAAACTGTCCTAGAAAATCGCAATTTGTGTATTGATTGAGAAAGTAACAGGGCAGGGGTGCGAGAGAGGGAGAGGGAGATGGAATTTGCCCAGGCCCAGGCAGTAACTAGTAGGGTCTTAAACTACACTACTTATCTGACTCAGCAATAACACGGTGAATACTGTACGGTGTGTTTGCAGCTAGGTGACCAATTTGTGAGGTCACTTAAATATAATTAATTATCACCGTTCTATATTTTTTAATAGAGAATGAAAATGAAGGATTCAAGCAGTTTACGCCAAGAAGATGAAGTAAGACAGATGACGACGAGACGACAAAGGCAGGTCGACGAAGGCAAGCGTTCAAAAGTCGACGAATACACAGAAGATCTGGAAGTTGGAGAAGAAGGAAGAGTAGTGGTGGTTACTGACAATGGAGTGTTAGAGTTGTGCCCTAGCCCAATGTAATAAGTTATCTACATGTAATGTTTTATCATTTTTCAAAATAAATAAAACGGCATTAATATATTATATGTGATTCGATCTATGTCATTATGTGTGTCATCAATAATAAGAGAACTGTAGATCGAAAAGAATCACATTTAATGAGTCCCTGGTCATATATGCTTCATCAGAAGCGACCAGTACGAGGATAACTC
>JAYMTP010001963.1:0-21552 GCA_036897365.1 Geranium brycei
ACATTACAAACACATAAAATGAGTAAAAAACATGCAGTGACGGTGGTCAGTCGTTGTCATCGTCTTCTGCACCTCAGATTTGTTGTACATGAAAGAAAAAACTTTAGCTCGGATCGAAACCGGCTAAAATAACGAAATAACAAATCGGAAATCAATAACAACATAATCAACACCAAATTTAACATGAAATAACGCTACTTAAATCAGATCAAAATCGGCTTCAATGAAAAAACAACAAATCGAAACTACAAAACATCGAAATCAACATAAGATGAAACAGAAAATCGCGCTACTTACCGATAATTCTCAGCTGAATCGATGACAACAAATCACACGCCTCACCGTCTCTGAGTCGAAGCCTAAATCGCTCTGCAGCAAGTCAAACGCCGCGAGCGTAGTTATGAGAAGCCAAACCGTCAAATGGGGTATTAGGTCTGCTAAGCGAAATGACCCCAATACCCTCATTTAAACGTCTGTCTCTGTTAAGTGGGGAGACTCTCCGTCCGCGCCAGGTGTCACCATCTCCTCTCTCGCGCCTCAATCCAACGGTTGGTATAAAGTTTGGACGTTTGGACATTTTTGGCTAGTTTGTATTTGATATCTACTATATATATATGTGTGTGTGTGTGTTTTGTATACGTCGATTCACCTAATTATATAATGAATTAAAAGTTGGGTTGATGCTTAGATTTTTAAGATGAATTTATATTGCAATCACGACTTCAATTATAATCATTAAATCTATTATTCCAACATGTGACAATTAAATAAAAGTATATTACTTTCAACTCTATATTAAAAGTATATGATAGTTCAACATTGACCAGTGAGGTTTCGAAATTTAAATGTCTCGTTACATTGACCAGTAGTATGGTTACGAAATTTAAGTATATCTCCCAAAATAATTCAATTTATATCTTGCCCATAACTCCACTTTAGCTCCGGGAAGAACTCAGGTACAAACGCTTATTATACTACAAATATTAAAACAACTAATAACCATTGATTTATTTGAAATCAATGATTCCCGTTAATAGATAGATTTATAATTAAAATAAATGAAATAATTCCCAAAAGGGTATTTTGGTAAAAATGAAAGTAGGTTTGTAGCCTCCACCAGCCAGACAGGAATCGACGCAATGATCCACATCGCTGGACGATTCATCGATGACGACAGCGACTCCAAGGTTCGCTCGTAGGTACGTAATTCTTGTCCTCTGACGACGTCACCCCAATTTGTTCTCCATGTTGATGCGTCGGGCATATCTCGCCCCTAGGACCAGATCCGAGCCACAAACAGAGCTCGTCGTCGCCGCCATACCAGAGCTCTCAACGGCCCAGCCTCCCCCTCCTCTCAACTAATTAGGGTTCGAGCTTCAGTGGGTTTTGGTGTAGTAGGTGCAGAGGTGGCTCCCTTTGCCGCGACGACTACTCAGCCGCCACCGACCACGTTTCTGGCGGGTCCCCTCACCTCTCAATCTGACGGTTGAGAGATGTTCTAACATTTGTACGGTAATATATGGTTTGTACTCGATTTCACCCCCTTTAGCTCCTCCTTTGAGTATCATTCATGGAGGATTAATGGTCACTAGCCGTATATTTTTCAAATTGTCTATAATCGTCTCGAAAGCAAAAGTGCAAAACTTGAATCACTAAATTGACCTCTTAAAAATACACACACTGAAATTCAAATTCACATGTTTATGTTTGACTCGAGAAGGGATCACTGAAGTTTTGAACCAAAAGATAATTTATTTTCATGGACGAAAATTAGATAACGCTTTGCGCACGTTAACTAAAAAAACATATGTGAAACGAAAATAAATAAATAAAACTTGATACTACATTAAATTGAAGTGTTATAACTTAATTCTTAAATAGCAATGTGTTATTCTAGTTTTAGAGAAAACCATAATTATCATAGTTTACATATGCAGAAATAAAATCATTTTTTCTATAAAAAAACACTCTAGCCACTAGTGAGAGGGAGAGGGTATTTATGCCACTGTGAACAGACTGTTGTGGTGGCTTGTCTCGATTGGTCCCTCGTGGTACTAATCCACCTCATTTCAAACTTTGAATTATAAAGCCTGTATTTACAAAATAATATAACTAAAACTAACAATGATTTATAAATACCCGACATCACTTGACTTATTCCTCGTGTCTAGGAGAAACTTTTGAGTACTTCAAAAATTATGATTCTGTCTATAATAATGGAAATATATTTGATTTTGACATGTGAGAATAAGATTACAAAATATGCACAAACTAGTTCCTTTATTATGATTATAAGAGAAAATACCATGAACTTAATAGAGACATATTATTTCTGATCCAACGAAACGAATGTGATATCATGAACCAACATTTCTCTCTAAACAAATCGTCTTAGACTAAACTTTATGGCCAACTTCTATTCTTGTAGTTTTTGTGGTGGCTAATTGAGAAATTAAATTAAAGAAAAATAATGGGAAGAGAAATATAAAAACGAGAAAAATAAAAATGAGCTAATCCAACTCAGCAAGCAAAGCCAATCCCACGTGGCCGGTGCCACCGTCGCCGGACGTTTCCCTTAAATAAGCGAAATTTTTTTCCTCCCAAACAGAAAAATCTATTCTCAATCTCCGATTCCTCTAAATTTTCGCTTCCACCTTCTTCTTCTTCTTCTTCGTCGCTTATTCAATTCTCTTTCTCAATTTCACAATCCTCTCAAAAGCCTCAATAAAGCTAGAGAGAGAGAAAATCACGCACAGATCAATAATTCGCTTCTTTTTCCTCTCTCTCTCTCTCCCTTTATTGCCAGCTCCTCCTCTCCTCCTCCGTAGCCATATCTCTCTCGTCTCCGCCACCGCCGTTTCGTGCCGAGAGAGATCGTTTCAGGTGCGTTGACGGTCGGTTTCGCTGCTCCGATCAGCGCGACTGACTCGGTGATTTCAGATCCCTCTCATTTTCTCTCACAATCTGATCTTGTTTTCTGTTTTTCGCCTGTGTTTTGTTGTTGTGATTTTTGTATGTTGCTGTTTCTGGTTTGATCTGATGCTGATCGTGCTGGTTTTATATGTTGTGTTCTACTTGATGGATTGATAATGTCGTTGTGATTTCGTCCTTTTGCTGTTTTGGTTGGTAGCTCGTGGAATTCGAAATCTAGCTGTTGTCTGTGTGTGTTTTGATCTGAATTTTATCCAGGCTTGAATACATGGCTGGGTTGATTTGGTTCGCTTCGTGTTTGTTGAGTTTGACATATATTTCATATAAAGGATTGGATGTGTAAATGCTTCTTAGCATAAACTGCATGATGATTTTAATGGTGAGTGGACATCAGATGCAATTGTGGACGTGTTATTAGGAGTATTGATTTCTCTCCACATATTTGCTGGTGCTTGCTTGGATTTGAGATTGGCCCTGCTTGGGTTCACGATTGATAGGATTAGATTAGTGCTCTTATGTCCAAATCTAGATTGGGATTGTTATTCCATGCGCAGCTTCAGGTCTTTGCTTTTAGGGTGTAGGTGGAAGGTTGTAAGAGAAGTAGAATGTTTGTGTTGGCTATGGGAGTGTTCTTGGTGAGTTTATTTGATTTGAGGGGCAATCTAATTCGGAGAGGAGATTTGATTGATTGGTGAATGCAATGGTGATTATTTTTCTACATGCTAAAGCTTGCAACTTGGGAAAATGACATACTATTTGAGGAACCTGCCTTGGTATATATGTGGCTATTCGGAGGCTGGAGCATGGAAGTGGCAACTGGGATGCATGGATTTGAACAAAGTTAATTGCTTGAAGGAGAACTTCATCGGGAGATGATACTCGTGATAGTCCTTCATGCTGACTTCCACATCTTTTAAGATTCAGAGTCATGTAAGTATGGCGTTCTTCAAAATAGCATGCTCAAGTTGGAGCTTCAGCATTGGCAAGCAAATGAGGAAATTCATTGTTCAGATTGAACTTCCTGCATAGATATCTGAGGAAGTCACGGTTATTAAGATTATACTGTGAAAGTAGTTTGTTGGAATGTGAGGATATGGAGGTTCAGGTCATTTCTGGAAATTTGATGCCAGCTTATCTGTATGTGAAAGCAGTGTATACGTGTGAATACATCAAATGTCAATATGACTTACCCTTAAAACAATGCATATCAAGTGAGTATCTTGCCAACAAGATACGATAGCAAGAAGCCAAATCTCTAGCAAAAGCTATAGATGTGATAAGGATCATGCATTTAAGTTTGAAAAGGCTGAACACATTGTAATTGCAGATGTACATGCTTTTGCATGGCACTTAGATGGACATGCTCTCTAGTTTGTGGATAAATAGTCATACTGACCTGTTTTTTTAATTAAGAGATTTTGTTAAAACGGTAGACAAATTAGCAATAAAGAAAAATCCATTCCCCTAACTCCAGCCAACCCCTAAGCAGGTATCCACTAGGATTTGAACTTCTGACCTCCAAAGGGGTAAGATGCTCATTTGACCACTAGGTCAACCATAGTGGGAAGTTTCTACTGATCTATGCACAGGGAAATGTCAAACATAATTTGTGTTCTAATTTGGTGCTAAGTTTTTGATTAAGAACTTGACGTCATTTGCTGACAGTGCAGCTTATGCTGTTAATGGAAGCAATTGCATACTTTTTTCTGAGTCTTATCGTGCATTTTACTGACCATTTCTAGCATCTCATATTTTCTTACAATTGGCAGTGAAATCTTGTGGAGTTTCATTGAACTGTGCGGTTGGAGTTGGGAGGGTATCTGTTTTGGTTTTAGCATCTTCTAGCAGCAACAAAGAAGAATCTCAGGCGATGTCTAGCCCTACTGCAAAAGCTTTGGATCCTGCATTTCAGGGTGCTGGTCAGAGGGTGTATCCTTAATATATTAAATTCTTGAAAATTTAGTTCTCAACTTGAACCTTCTCTTCTGTTTTTCGGTATTAGATTATTCAACATTTTATGAGGTTTACCTCGACTTCCTATATTGTAATGAGGAATGCATGGCAAATAAATGGGTTTTGATTATCTTGTTGAATTTTAGAATGCTACAACTTTTCATTATAAGAGTGTTAGACTTGACAACGGGCAGAGGAACTGAGATTTGGCGAATAGAGAATTTTGAGCCAGTTCCAGTGCCAAAGTCTGAACATGGAAAGTTCTACATGGGGGATTCATACATTGTTCTACAGGTGAAAAGTCTCTCCCTCGTACTTTTTATTTTTGTGTCTACATGTTTGTCAAATTATCTCACCGTCCTGCTGAAACTGAAATTTCATACCCAGTTTAAAGTTTGTATTGGGAATTTAGAAGGGGTATTTGATTGGAACTGTTGAAGCTACCTCACATTATCATCAGATGTGCACAATTTTCTTACCTTTTTATGTGTGTAAGTTCGGGATGTCGGGTATTTCATCTCGGACAAAACGAGTGCAAGTTCGGGATGAAGTATCTTATACACATGCCAGCGTTATCATAGTGGTTGTTTATAGTTTGGCGGATGATATAATGATCTTGGTATCAGAAACTGATGCAGATAATTTCTCATAAAGCTTATTTATTGCATTTGGTTCTTCTTTTTTCTGTTGCTATTATGCATGTACCTAAGGACACTTAGATTAGAGTGAAAAATTCTGGCAAACAGTGAGATTAATGAGTTAGCAAGTCCACCAAAGACTGCTCCTATTCTTGGAAAGGAGCATATATGCTTTGCCTTTTCACATACTCGGGTTGATATTTTCTTTTTATGTAGACAACTTCTGGCAAGGGAGGCGCTTATCTGTATGACATACACTTCTGGATCGGAAAAGATACAAGTCAGGTCTGCTTTTGCTGATTTTTCTCACTCAAAACTATTCAGGTTTTCGGAAAGTTAATTACCATGATTATATGTTATCATATTTTATTTTCTCGTCATAGGATGAAGCTGGAACAGCAGCTATCAAAACTGTTGAACTGGATGCCAGTCTTGGAGGGCGTGCAGTGCAGCATCGGGAACTTCAAGGCCTTGAATCTGACAAATTTTTGTCATACTTTAAACCCTGTATCATACCTTTGGAGGGAGGTGTTGCATCTGGATTTAAAAAACCAGAGGAAGAAGGATTTGAAACTCGGCTTTATATATGCAAGGGCAAACGAGCAGTCAGAATGAAGCAGGTTTCTAATTCTAACATTACCGTTATGATCTCCAAAAATTGGTACTTACCCCTTTTTTTTGCACATTTAGGTCCCTTTTGTTCGGGCTTCACTGAATCATGATGATGTGTTTATATTGGACTCTGAGAACAAGATTTATCAGTTCAATGGCGCCAACTCTAATATCCAGGAAAGGGCCAAGGCTTTGGAAGTTATTCAATTCTTGAAGGAAAAGTATCATGATGGGACATGTGATGTTGCTATTGTTGGTAAGGGCATAACTATTTCTGGTTGAAGGTTCAGTACTTTTCTTATATGATTTTCTTGCCTATTAGGGTTCTTTTTTGGCTTAAAGATTTAATTGACATGATGGGAAATAAAGTATAATTATGTGTTTTCTACTTTTATTGCTTACTACTTGTTACTCATAAATGATTAATTGGTTTTACAATGCCAGATGATGGGAAGCTGGATACCGAGTCAGACTCGGGTGAGTTCTGGGTCCTTTTTGGTGGTTTTGCTCCAATTGGCAAGAAGGTTGCCAGTGAAGATGATATTCTTCCAGAAAGTACCCCTGCTAAATTATTTAGGTATCATTATCTTTCTAGCAAATACATACACATTTCATGTAGGCTTACATATGTTGTATGAATATGTATTTTCTTATAAGGTTTAGGTTTGGGCCAAGTGCCCATATTAAAATTTGGTTGACTGTTTCTTCTTGTCTGTATGCTGCCAACTGTCCAACTTGAGATTATATGATCTACCTTTTCTTGGTATTTGTTATGTAGTTCAAGAAAGAAAGTATCATTCTCCAGATTTTCATCACATCATCTTTTTGCATTAATATATACTAATTTTTACTTGTGCTGCATGAACAATTAGAATACTCTTGATGACTTGTTTGTTTTGGAGGCTCAGTTTTTTCTTGTTCACGTTTCCTCATTGCGTAGCTTTCTAGTATATACATGCATAGATATTTGTTCCCTGATTGAATTTCTTCTTTTGGAGATAACATAGTGTGTGGTGGCAGTATTTATGACCTGATAATATATTAGCATGAATGGCTAATAATTAGTTTCCTGTAGTATTACCGAAGGACAGGTGGAACCTGTTGAAGGCGATCTGTCCAAATCTTTGTTGGAGAACAACAAATGCTATCTACTGGATTGTGGTGCAGATGTATTTATTTGGGTTGGCCGTACAACACTAGTAGAAGAGAGAAAAACAGCCAGTCAAACTGCCGAGGTAGTGTTGCACCACCCATTTCACATGTTTTTTGAAAAAGATAAATTCTCATGTCTGAATATTTCCTCCAGGAGTTCGTTGCTAGCCAAAACAGACCAAAATCCACACGTATTACCCGCCTTATTCAAGGTTATGAGACACATTCATTTAAGGCCAACTTTGACTCTTGGCCATTAGGGTCAACAACTCCCGGTTCTGAGGAGGGCGGCAGAGGAAAAGTAGCAGGTACTGGTTGCTTTCTCAGTGATGAACTAAATTTCAGATTTGTTTGTCAAGTTTCTCAATGTGGTATATTATGTACTGTTAGCTATGCTGAAGCAACAAGGCGTTGGCCTCAAGGGAGTGGCAAAAAGTGTTCCGATAAATGAGGAAGTTCCGCCTCTACTTGAAGGAGGTGGAAAGATGGAGGTTTTGTTGATATTTGACCTTATAGTTTGATTTCTTCCAATGATTATTTTGACGTGTTTGAGAATTTAAACATTGTTTGTTTTCCAGGTATGGTATATTGATGGCAGTGCAAAGACTCCATTGCCTAAAGAGGATATTGGCAAATTTTACAGTGGAGATTGCTACATTATACTTTACACCTACCACTCAGGTGATAGGAAAGAAGATTATTTTTTGTGCTGTTGGATTGGAAAGGATAGTATTGAGGTAATTTGGGATGCTCCATTTTAGATTTGAAATAATTTAAACAATTGGTTCTATGTGTACATCCTAATATATAGATTCTCCAAGACACATGGAAAACACATGTAACTTCAGTATTTGTGGTATAGTAAGAATCAGTTCAGAACATAAGAACTGTTATCTTGTGAATGTTGAAAGAGGTAGTTTTTGGTAGGCACGTGTAAAAATATATTTCCGAGGAAGGAGTACCATTGGTTGGTTTCCATCATTGGTGATCGACATATTATCTAGAAGCTGGGTTCACTCCCCTATTCTGTGCTAGATGTTTGTGCAAAATAAATGGATGCCTTTTACTTCAAAAAGGAATTACATTTGTTAGTTTACATATACATTGTCAGGGTTAGCCCAATTATCCCCTTAGCAATTATTTGTTTGTATAAAACATGAGCCTGTCCTTTTATTCAATTGTAATCAAAGTAACCTTATCCGGAATCCACTCTACACGGGGAGCATGTACTCTGTTAGTTAATAGGATATATCTTTTATTTTTTTTCCTACAGTGCCTTTACTTTGTCACTTTGGCTGCCTCCTCACTTTACTCATCTATCCCTGAGGCCATGCTATTTTGTACTTACTTGTTGCTAACCATTAAGACATTTTATCTGTATTCCCCTTATTCTGCATTATTTCTTTCCTTAGCATATTTCATTTGTACTTATTTATGCTTTAATTTTGCCTTCACTTTCTCTTTTATTTCCATTCAGCGATCAATTTTTTTACTAAATACCCAAAAAAACTTGTACTTGTCACATATCCTGTTTTCAACTTCCAACCATCCAAAATATTCTTCTTTTCTCTGAGATGATAGCTTTAATGATAAATAGATTACGTGTGATTACATGTGCAATTAAACCCATAGACAAGTCATTTTCTTCCTAGCTGTGCCGATAAGTGAGTTTGATGATGCTGTTAATGTACCTTTTCTGTTTATTGGTTTAGATTGTTCACAAAATATATTTTTTCTCGGTTGCTTCTGGCTATGTTTGTATCTAAATGATACCATGCCCATTTCCTCTTGCTTTCTTTTCTTGGTTTGTTTGTCTCATGTGGCTGCTTTAGAATTTGGTGCTTTTATAAACATATGCATGATAACGTGGTTATATTATATCATCTTGTTCAGGAGGACCAGAATACTGCTGCTCTGCTGGCTAATAAGATGTTCAACTCACTAAAGGGCAGGCCCACTCAGGTATGTTGTAATTTAGGGCAGGATCTATTAAAGCATGAAGCACCTAAAAGTTTAAATGGATAGTTGAAGGCTCCATGATGTTATTAAGCTGGTCTCTTGATTCACATCTTTTCGATGTGAGTTTCGTTGACACTCCCCTCTTCACGAGCAAGCCAGATTGAGGATTCACATTACGTGGGATTTTGTACATGGATCATGTGCCTTTGGCCTAAAACAAGATTACATAGAAAGGTGCATGTGGAGATGAACCAGACTCTGATACCATGTTAAAACCAGACTCACCTAAAAGCTCAAGCTGATAGGTGGAGGCCCCAAGATGTTCTTAAGTTGGTTCTTGATTCATATCTTTTCGACGTGAGTCTCGCTGACAGGATCTACAACACTTGTCATAAACTTGTACAACTTCAGGCAGTTGAAGGAAATAAGAACAATGTACATAGAACATGTAGTAAGCAGTATTGAGGTTCCAATTACACCTTTAGTTCTGTTGAAATAACTCAATTTGGACCTAGACAGGTATGAAGTATTTTCATTTGTAGTGTGCTTCGCTAAAGCCCTTTCCCTGAGCAGCTTTATACTTGCTTCCCACATAGTTGGACTGCATGTGGTAAATATTGCAGAGATGAAATTCTCATTACCTTTCAATTCGTCAAACCATAGCTGGTAAAGCTGCAAGTCTAATAGAAGAGAAGGGTACGGGATATCTTATCCACTTACGAACACACTCAAAATTAAAATGAAAGAAAATCTCCCATTAAGGAGCTAGCTACACAGATGTCAAAGCTTTCACACAATCCTTTCAGTGTTCTGAAACGGCTCCAACTATAATTAATACTTGTATTTCAAGCAACTAAACTTTTGAAGCAAAATGCACTTAATCAGATCTATGAATTTAGTATTTTGAAAATACCCCTTTAAGCAAATTGATGATAATTTCAGTATATGTTATTAAATGCCACACAAATTACTTGTTATTTACATTTTAGTATCTTACACTTATGTGTTTACAAGGTTTCATCATCAATGTGTTAACATGCAGGGATTAACGCTTCAAGATAAAGAGCCGCCACAATTTATTGCTCTTTTTCAACCTATGGTTATCCTTAAGGTGCCCTATTTACCCATGTTAACAAACTCTTCTCATGTATCTGAAGTTTATTTCCCTTTACTATAATTAATACTTAATGTAAAATTTACGAGGTGATCTGTGATGATCAATGTCTTCTTTAGGGTGGATTGAGCTCTGGTTACAAAAACTTGGTGGCAGAGAAAGGTGTGGATGATGATACATACTCACCAGACTGTGTAGCACTTATTCGGGTATCTGGCTCTGCAATGCATAACAGTAAAGCAGTACAAGTTGATCCGGTGGGTGCAAATTCTTTTTATCTTCAACCAATATTATATCCTATGTTAATTTCTTCCTTATTGTGTCGAAATGTACTGATGTGTTTCATCACTTGTTCCATAAAATTATTTACCTCTTGTAAGTTTTCTTGGGAAACTGTAAAACTTCACTAAGAACATCATTAAATAGCATGCCACCACAGCTTTTCAAACCAGACAGCGTCTCTTTGAGGCCCCAGTTCTGCTGGCTGCTGCCCGCCTTTTTGAAAGCTTCTGTTTCTGAGGCCTTTTGTATTCTAATGTCTCTCTCAGACCAATCCAGTGTATGCATGCTGTCAAAGCTAAATATAATGCCCTTTTTAACTCTCTTGAAAATTGTTGGCATAACAAATATGGTGTAAAATGGATAACATTTTCTTAATCCTTCCATGCTATTCCCTTTTACACACCATTTAATGTGGTTTTGCAACTTTTCCTAAATAGTATAACAACATTGGATGATTTTTCATTACTATGCCTTTGAGGTTTTTGATTGTTCAGTATTTTTCCTGGAGCATCTGAAAATCAAAATAAAGAACACTTTCCATTGGCTGAAGGGAGTATTCATGTGGCAACCCTGTCATAGTGCATTCAGTCTGTACTTTGCATGTAAACAATTATTACATTTCTACCCTACACAACCAATTTTCTGTTCATTAATTCCTTTCACCTGATTTAAATTTCACAGAGTTTGGTTTGATATGGTGGGTGTACTAGATATCATCTTTTAGGCTGTTAAAAATTATTTTGATGTGTTCTTTTCTCAGTTTGTTCACCATTATCATTCATAGACTGTTTATAGGATTTTCACCACTCTAGCATTAGAATATGTACACTCCTCTCTTATTGTAGACATTTTTTTCCATATACTATCCCTTGTCTTCATCTAGTGGAGTTATCGGTTCATCAAAATTTACTATTGTTTAGGTGCCATCATCATTGAACTCTAATGAGTGTTTCCTGCTGCAAACTGGATCCTCACTTTTCACATGGCATGGAAATAAGAGTTCATTTCAGAAGCAGCAGTTGGCGGCAAAGGTTGCAGAATATCTGAAGGTATTTTATGTTTTATTACTCTTACCACTCTTATTCTTATTAATGATATTCTATCATTTTTTACTCTTTATATTACCTACACTGCCCCATTAATTGACGTGGGTGCATTGATCTATCATCTGGAGCTGCAACCAAGTTTATGTACTTGCCTACTAAACTTTTGTTTGATATATGTTTATCAAATTAAGCATCTGTGTTACTAATTCAGCCAGGAGCTAGTTTGAAACATGCTAAAGAAGGGACTGAAAACTCAGCCTTTTGGTTTGCCCTTGGCGGTAAACAAGGTTATACCAGCAAAAACCCACCTCCAGAGACTGTTAGAGAGCCTCATCTGTTCACATTCTCATTCACTAAAGGTGTCAATTTTTCAGCTCTTTCATCATATGCTGCTTATTCTTTTCTTTGTCCTCAACATCTTTGGTTGCTTGATCTTTCAGTTCTATTAGTTGTGGAAAAACTAACATTATTTTTTGCCACTACTGTTGCCGTTTCAATCAGCGGGAAAGTTTCAGGTGAGTTCGAGACTGCAAATATAGTTGGAACTTCTGTATCATTAAATACATATTTACATGAACATAAAAAGTTCAGGATTAGATATTTTATGTGTTAATAGCTTCAGTATTCAATAGTATACTGTGCTTTTCAGGTTGAAGAGGTGTACAATTTCTCTCAAGATGATCTGTTGACTGAGGATATCTTGATACTTGACACGCGTGCTGAAGTTTTTGTCTGGGTTGGTAATCGCGTAGAAACCAAAGAAAAGCAAACTGCTTTCGACATTGGTCGGGTAATGATCAGACGCATCATCATTTAATTTTGTTTTGTTCTTTATTTAGTCCTCTATTCACTATAAAAAAATTTGTTATTGCAGAAATACATAGAAAGAGCAGCATCACTTGAGGGATTATCTCTGAGTGTACCACTTTACAAAGTCTCTGAGGGGAATGAACCTTGCTTCTTTACTAAGTATTTTTCATGGGATTCTGCAAAAGCTACTGTATGTGCTTCAATGATAGGATTTCTTCTTTCTGATTTATTATTATTTAAAGTCTCTTTGTTCGCTATCTTTTTGTTTTGCAAAATCATGCAAAGCTTTTAGGTAAAGCACTTCCGATATATGATATATCCAGTGGGTAAACAATTGAAAAGGCAGTTATCTGAAAGCAATAAAATTGACATGTTTAATTGGACTATAGATATTTTATCTCCTAATTTCACCTTGAATCTGTAGCAGCAGCAAGCTTCCTACAGTTACTAGAGCAATTGAAAGTGAGGAATAGAACTTTAAGCATCACTGCATCAGCATACTTCAAAGGATGTCAAACAAAATTTATGGAAGCATTTTGATTATTTCACTGGGTTAAATTACGCAACAGCAAAGTATTAGTTGATAAAATATCAGATATTCATTGTACAAGGTTTAAGTGTATTCTATTAAAAAGGATTAGCCTGTAGCGTAGAGTAGGTTTCTGAGCATAAATGGTTTTAATATATGTAGCCTGAGGATTTCTTATGCCTTAATATATGTTTCTTTGGATTAATTATTTTGAATATGCATCCTAAGCATAATTCTCGTGGAAAACAGGTACAAGGAAACTCGTTCCAGAAGAAAGTTGCATTACTCTTTGGATTAGGCCATGCGGCAGAGGTGACTACTTGACTTTTATTGGGAAAACTCTGCTCCCTAGTCTTCTCTAGCATGTTCATCTGGAGTTCTTTGTGTGGAATGATCTGTATGTTCATTACAGTATAAGGCATTCATGTTCAAATTGAGCACTAATCAGCTATGCGTGTATCCAACCATAATGTCATGTTTCGTCTTCCATATCCATGCTGTTTGATTGTGTTTTCCTCGTGTCTTTCTATGTACTTGTACCATTAAAACTCTAGGAAGGTTGGCTATAAGTCATATTTTTTAAAACACTGTCTGAGATGGGCCTTCATCTATGGTAGCCGCTTAGCAGACTACTTGTCTTTTGATATATGTGGACTTCCCGACCTAAAGACAATAGAGTGCAGGGCCACTGCCCATCAATTGCGTAGGCACTTCTTACAATTTTTTGTATGCCAAGTGGTTCTGTTGTATATTACAACTTTATGCAAATTGTTTTTGGTAAATTCAAGACATGCAATTGCCTCAGTGATTTTCCATTTCAATCAAAGGAAACCAAAAGTCTCTTGAGGTGATTGAAATTAGAACTTACCATTTACAAGATGCTTGTGATTATATCATTTTCATAATCATATACTGTAAGAAGTTGAGCTTGCAAGTTGCTTGACTTTTGTTGTGCTTGTAGCTCTTGTTGTTACTATTTCATAATATGCCTTGTTAAGTTTATTTTTATGCATATTTTCTGTTAGTTTTCATGGTTGCTTCTTCCCTATCTATTTTAATCGGTCATTTCAGACTGTTTGATGCAATGCAACCAGTCATTGTCCATGTTGTTTGTAGGGCTTGATGAATGTTGAAGTGTCACACATCTTAAGAATGTGGATTAATTGACCACTTGATAAACATATTGGGGTCTCCACTTATCAGCTTGAGCTTCTAGGTGGTTTGAGCTTTAACATGGCATCAGAGCTGGTTTGGATATGCTTGTTATCTGTCTGTGGGAGTGTGTTAAAAGTGTCCCACATCTAAAGAATGTGGACTAAGTGACCACTTTGATAAATGTGATTATTATAAATCTTATATCATCCACAATCCAATTTCTGTTCCCCAATTACACTTATATTATTCATTTGTTTGTCATGCATATGCATACCAGCGCTCTTTCAATGAATGGTATCATATTTGGTACAGTTGTTTATCCAGTATTAATAGTAGTTCTCTTTGCATTCGGGTGACAATGTACTCTTGTTTTACATTGAAATTCATTATTAGAAATACATGAATTTTTATGAATAATTTTTTACGCTCTTGTTGAACCAGGATAAGTCCAATGGGAGTCCAGGGGGACCAACTCAGAGAGCTTCGGCTTTGGCTGCTTTATCTTCTGCCTTTAATCCGTCATCTGGGAGATCTACTTATCAGGTAGTAAACTGAGTGTTCCCGTTTTTTCCCTTTTTCTTATTTTTAGAGTTTTCTCAAGTAACTGCATACATCTCCACGTCTTTATTATTGCTCATGAAGGGAGGATTATTTTTATGAAAGATATTGCCCGACAGTAATGTGTTGAAGCTTACCTTTTAATTTGTATCCAATCATGGTTAATGGCTTGTGGTCACATCATTGTTCACTAGAAAAATCTAAGCTGTTACAGGGTGTGTGCATCAGTTATGGAAATGTATGTGAGTCGTGCAACGTTGTTGTGATTATACTTACTGGGCGGTAATTGCGGTGGTTTCTTTCTTACTAAATGGTAGTACTCTTAGAGATTTTGGTTGATTGTTGATGGCATATGCTGCTTCATATTTGTTTTACTTCTTTTAGTCTTTTCTGGCGATTGTTGCCAGCTTTTGTGTATATGCTACTATTTTAATCATTGAGCTAATGTACTTTTATACTAGATATCTGCCTCAAGCCTAGTTTTAATTTGCAGGAAATTGTCATCTTATTCCTCTCTTACATGCATCCAATCTCGCTGCTATTCTTGTGCAAATCATTAGGCATGGTTGATTGTTTAGAAATAGCATTTGGCGATTATACGTTCTGAATTACTAACTATATTTACTAATTTCATAAGTTTGGCAAGGTTTTCCTGATTCATAATCCCTCTAGGCTGTGTAACTAGTATTTGCTACATGCTCAACATCTCCATTTCATTGTTATTACGTATTATCTTTCTTCATGCACAATAAATCTTGATGGTTATTATGATGGGTTTGAATATCTGCCCAACTAAACCGAACAATTAGTGAAACGGTTGTGTTATGTTTCAGAGCCCGGATAGGTCCAATGGGTCAAATCAAGGACCAACTCAAAGGGCTGCGGCTTTAGCTGCTTTATCCTCGGCATTTAATTCAACTGCCCCGAAAAAAACTTCTCCTTCAGTGACAACTCGTTTAGGTAAGGCATCACAAAGAGCCGCAGCAGTAGCGGCCCTCTCACAGGTTCTTACAGCTGAAAAGAAGGGCCAGTCACGTGATTCCTCTCCCGCCAAATCAGTTGGCAGCTCCACGGGAGAACATGGTACGAAACCCATAACTAATATGTTTCTCTACTCTCCTTTATTCACAAAACTCCAGTTGTCGTATCTGATACACGAAAACTCAACTTGTCCTTTTTGTTATTTTTATGTAGAGAAAATTGCAAAAATGTGTCCTATTATATGACACTTTTGCAAAAGAGTGCTATAATAGTTTGCTGCAGAACAAAATTAATCCACTTAATCGTGTCATTCAAGGATGGATGATGCATGCAGTCCATAGACTAAAAATTTACCGTCTATAATGCATTTGGTTTATTCACGGTTACATAATGACATGTCTTGAAGCTCGTTTCTGGTAAATATTATCTCATCCCTGAAAACCAAAAATCGCGAGTGCATGCAGATGCCGAAGAAGGGGGTTCTGCAGAAGGTGTAGTGGCTGTTCCCGATTTTGAAACCGATGATAGAGAATCAAATGAAGAAGCGGAAGAGGATGAGAATGTGAGCGACAACAGTCAAACTACATTTAGTTATGGCCAACTCAAGGCCAAATCCAAGAAACCGGTGAAGGGAATTGATTTCAAACGCAGAGAGGTCGGTCATGAATGAATATTTTTACTACAGTTTTTTTTTTAGTTTTAGAACTGCCCGTCATATTGCTCTCGGTGCTATCGTTTTGCTGCAGGCCTATTTGTCGGACGAAGAGTTCCAAACCGTATTTGGGATGACAAAGGAAGCTTTCTACAAAATACCGAAATGGAAGCAAGACATCCTCAAGAAGAAATTCGATCTGTTCTGAAGACCGTAATTCGTTCAACAAGTGATATATATATATTTGTTTCATTATTATTTGATGGTCAGTTCCGAGTCAGAAAAATCATTGTTTCGTTCGCGTGCCTGCCTTGGCATGCTCTGTTTTGCAGTTTGTTTGGTTTTATTATGTACCTTAAGTTGTTGATAGAATGGGTATTGGTTGTGATTCTGTCTGGAGAGTGGTTTTGTTTTTTTCCTCATTGATTGTAGTTTTTATTCAGCAGTCAGGTCAAATTCTTTCATTTGGTCAGTCTCTTAATTTGTTGCTATTGACTATTGCCACATTCTAAAGTTGGTTAAAGAAAAGGGGTTGTATTGTATATGCATTGCATTGGTACTTGGTATAGTGTGGAATTATTTCTTGCTCATTTCAGTGGATGTGAATCTCATACTTCCTTTGCTTCTCATTGTGGTTCACTTCATTTTATGATGATTGTCTTGTTTAGAATTTTAGTGATATTATTAGAATTTTCACACATTTTGTTATAGTTCCATTGGATTCTTAGTGATGTGAAAGCGGGTATGCTCATTTTGAAACTTTTTAATTACTTGAAAATGCAACGCGATACTCAAATAATAGAATACGCTAACGTATCTGTATGAGTCTATAATGTCTATTCATATAGAAAGTAAAATGATTTGTATGATGGTTGATTAAATTTAAAGGTTAAAATGTGACATTCGGTATTCAATACTAAATCTCTATGGGAGTGTTTTTTAAAAAAATTGACTTGTCTGATTAATCCTCAATTAGTCTTTGATGAATTTTCTATAATTCTCGATTAATCATTTTATCCGATTTAATTTTTGATTAATTTATAATTAATTCCTAAAAGATCATTTCTGCCCGACTGAAACTACTCTATAAACATTGTCAAAAAATTGGTGTTTTGAATCACTCAAACATGGTTGTTTTTCAAATGGGTCATCAGATATAGAACACTCATTTAACTATTATAGTAACAGTAATTTTTATCATTAAAGCCTAACCCGATTACAGTGTGCAAATGGCTAGCTTTATATTCTAAAACGATTAAAGTTTGAACATTATAAAGTCTTAGAAATACATTCAACAAAATTATTTTAAGCCATGCACTGGTTGTCCTTGGGCACAACCAAACAAGATGCAATTAGACACAAACTTAGATTAAGATAAAGGACCATAACCCAAAATTTAAGGGACAGTGACATAAAATGGCCTAGGCTTGCTAGATGCTTATCTAGTCACATGAATTTCCTCATCTCTTTTTCTTTTAAAGGAAAATAAATTATTCGTTCCCAGTTAAAATTAGACCAAAACAAAATCATGAGCCACTCGTGAAAATAGGGCTCTCCCCTATGCCATGGCTATGGGTCTTAGAGACTTAACCATCACCTTCGAAAGTGACCCACTTTCATGCTCGTGAACCTTTGCACTCACCCACTAATAATCCAATCGTTTGTGCACGTACGAGTGAGACCCGTTTTAATTTATGTGGGATTGAGACACATTTCACTTTCTATTAGTGTTAATTCACGTGAAAGCCTTTAAATTATAAATTGATTCGTACATTTCAAAGAAGTCATTTTCTTTTTGAAGAAATCCAGCTTATATAGATCAAAACTGCGCTTCACGGTTTAAAATTACATCAAGGGTCGGTGGGACAAAACCCTCACCTGAATCTCATCCTGGATTAACAAGAGCATCACGGACAAGCATATGAGCTACACTATTGCTTTGTCTGCGAGAGAATTTAATATTGATCAGGAGACCAAGTCTATTACATAAGATCATACAGTCATATATAATACAACCAACCCGATCCCATAAAAGCTCCCGCTCATTAATCCTTGTCACCACAACTTGGCAATCAGACTCAATGATCACATCGTTCCATCCATTTCGCTCGCACCGCCTCTCGGATACCCACAGCCTCTACCACTGATGGATGGAGAGACCCCGTGAACTCCCTGGAAAATCTAGTAATTAAAGAATCTAAATTATTCAGTTGGTTACTTTTTTTTAACTCATTTAGATTTTTTATATAAATGAATTGAGATAGTTGATAGCGTTAATAAAACACAGTCAAATTTGCTAGCTTAAAACTTTGAATTCATGGATTACGTAATTACTATTTAAATTTCTCCGGTTAACACATATATAAATATTTCTTTATTTTTTAAAAAATATTGAGGAATAAACTTACCTAGTTCTTGTTTGTGGTGAAATGTTTTCCCAAACTAAAAACAAGATAATTTCTTGAAGATGTTTTTTTTTCGAGCAAAAAGCATGTGTTATTTCATTAATTTTGAAAACAATAAATTATTTGAAAGGGTACCATCAAAATTTAAAACTGAAAAAAATAAACTTGTATTATAACAATAAATAAATATAGGTACACGAGCTTGAAAAAATGAGACATTTTTAAATAAAAATGACAAACTGAAAAGGCCTATCAGTACATGATCCAAAAATGGCGTAAAATCAGGCACTGATAAAAAATGAAACTGTTCTTTGCCAGCACTTTAATGATTCACATGTTAATCATATATAATTATTCACTTTCTTCCTACCAGTAATGTAAACTATGGACTCTAGATTCTAATTACAAATATTATAAAAATCAATATCCATTATCATTAATTAATTTTAACATTTGATACGTCAAAATCAAATATTACTCACTTGATTAAATGAAATCGTGAATTCTCAAACATAGAATTTTATAACTCATCGACTATTATAAAACACATATAAAATGAATTTTTATTAAAGAAAATCATAATACGAAGCCACCAAATAAGTCCTCCTAACTTGCCTAGGTAATGTACATACACACACTAAATTAAGTCCAAACTAGAACGTCAAATTTCAGACATCTAATATTATGGGTCAAAAATTTATTATCATACATGAACCTTAACTCGATAACCCGTTAGCAAGATTATTATATTATTTAATCTTAACAAAAGCATAACCGATTCAAGACATATTCAGTAATATGATGCCATGGCGACGACAAATATTCTCATATAGGGATCAGACACAAATAAATTCTCAAACTGATGGGTAGAATTCGAATCAACCACGCAATAGAAAAAATATTTGGCCTTAAAAAGCAAATAGTTGATGAGAAAAACAAGGTGATGGAGTTGGGAAAATGCTAGTGTGGAACACATGGGACCATATCAGTGAAGAAGCCAGCAATGATGAACTGAAATATTTTCAGTGGCCACAATATTAATTATATATTATGGGTGTCGGTGGATTTAATTTAAACTGTATTAGTGTGTTTATCAATAGACACAAATAGAACCTGTCCATTTTGGACACAATCAATTTGTGGGACAATGACCCTTCATTGGTTGTCCAAAATCAATTAATTAATGCTAACAAGAACCAAATTGTCCCCTTAAACCATGATTAATTTAAGTTGCAATCACACAAGTCTAATTTTTATCTGATAAAATAAAAGTATACTCAAATATATATAAAGATACGAGTAGTGTTTTGAAAGTTATATATCGGAGATGATCTTCTAAGAATTAATTGAAGATTAATTAAAAAAATAAATTAGATTAAAAAATTAACCAAAATTATAAATAATTAATTGAAAAATTAATCGGATAAGTGGGAGATATTTACAATATTGTGTACGAATAACATTATTAACATTCGGCGTGTTTATATGCAACAATAAATAGATAAACTCTATAGACTTAATGTTAAATAACGTTATCTTATTTATTAAAATAAGTTAAAAGCATATTTCATTTATTTTTATCGTTGAAATATATATTAAAAACACATTTTCTTTGTTACTAGTTTTCAGCGATAGGTGAAAGTATAACACAAAAATATATTAAAATAACATTATTTTGTGTTGAATCGAGCATGTGCAAAATATAATATAATTAATATGAAAGTTAACAACACAAATGACGATAGATAAATTGAAATATATTGGATCGAGAAAGAAACAAAAAGATATGACACGCTAATAAGAGAAGTCGTTAACTTTTTACTTGCTCAAGAATCTCTGTACCATACTCTTGACTTGAGTATATAAAAATGAATTTATAACTATAAGTCGAACACAACTTGAATGGCAACAAAAAATAGAAAATGTAATTAACACGTTTTTGTGCCCTACGTTTATTTGAATTATTAATTTATTATTAGTAAATAACGAAGAAAATGGAAGGAGAAAAATAGTCAAACGACACTTGAGATAATTAAGGTAGCTACTTCACTTGTGTTCTCACTTGTCTAAATCGTTGACTAAGTTTAGGAGTAGTTTATTCACATTCCTTCCATGACTTTTCTCTTTCTATGAACCCAACACTTGTGTTTACTTTACAATACTTTTACCATTCCTAATTAAAACTAAAATGCTATTTGATTTTTTATCAACTAACACTCTTTTGTTTAAATGAAATAATATATACTATAACTACCAAGAAGTTTCAAATACCAGTTTTACATTTTCATGTGATTTCAGCGTACATGTAGAAGTTCAGTCTCGTTATGACTCGTGTGTAAAAGACTACATGTGAAATGGAGTGTTGAAACAGAGACAGTATTATATAAATCTCTAGTCGCTAGTCGCATAGATAATACCTCTAATAATTAATTGAAATTGTATTTTCATGTGAATTTCACCGTATATGTAGAAGTTTAGTCTTAATTACTATGACTCGTGTTTAAAAGACTTCATGTGAAGAAGAGTGTTGAAGTAGAGACAACGTTGTAAAAGTCGCTAGGTGCTAGTCCGATAGACAAAACCTCTGGAGAATAATCGAATATATATATAGACACTAAACCACACTCAAGAATTCCCAAAAGACACATAACTACCATATTTTTCAAAATGGACAGTGAGCTACACTCAGAGATCATTAATTGACATATAGCACCTACCGTTAGAATTTTGGATGAAATCTGTTAAAATTTTAAGTAAAAAGACGAAAATGCCCTT
>JAYMTP010001964.1:0-21552 GCA_036897365.1 Geranium brycei
ATGGTTCTCACGAGTTCTCACGCAACTCTTGGTTCTCACTTGAATATGCCCCTATATATATGTTATAAGTATATACAGCTATAATCATACTAGACACAAAGCCTCTCCTTAAAGCTATGAAACATATAACAAGTTTCAAGACTAAGATGATTGGCTCTTACAGATATAAAAAGAGATATGAAGGGGTTTGCAGAAATTGGCTTGGAGGAATACGCGTGATGAAGAATAAAAAATGCAATCAAACGTTCAGAAGAGCTGAGCAACTTCCTATCCTGCAATGATAAAAAAAAAGGTCCCAATAATCAGCCGCCAATACAATAACACAATTAAGATGCACGTAATCACGACCAATTGGCAATACAACTCAGATGAAATAACACAAAGCAAATTGTTATATTGAGCACAAGGAAGTAAAGTAACAACACTATTTATCAAACTCCTGCTTTTTACTCCCAGGATCAGCTAAGGAATGTCAAAATCAGAGTCTGAAGCTACATAACTCAATATCAGGCATTCTAGTTCTGTGTGTTTGAACTTAAAACTTCAACATGACCAGTCCAAATACACCAAAATTTGAGGTTCACAGTCAGGAAATTCCAGCAGAAAGTCCAAATTACTGCTAAAATGTAAGTAGAAACCCACAAAAAAAGTGGTAACAACAACTGCACAACCCTAAATGATCTAAAAATGCAGAATTTGCGCATAAAATCCCTAATCCGTCGGTACCTCTTGGGCAACAGTAACAGCACCCAAAACCCTTGAAGAATTAGGTACTGAATTCGATGAAAACGCAAAATGGTTCGACAAGACAGAAAGTGAGTGCTTGCCTCAAGAATGATGGCGAGAGAGGAGCAGAGGGTGAAGTGGAAGGAGCGAATCGGGAACTTAGAATTGAAGTCAGCGACGATCTCTTCCAGAGGCAGCTGCTCCGATTTCAGCAGAGAGTAGAGCGTCTTGGAATCTTCCAGGCTGATCATCGTATACAGATTTAGCGGACACGAAACTGAGAACAGAAGAGAGAGAGAGAGAGAGAGAGAGAGAGATAGAGAAGACGGTGAGTGAGTACTGATCTGAGTTGTGCCGTGCGAGTAACTAAAGGTCATGGCTTGCTTGTAGACGCAGTTCCAGTTCTTTTGGGCCTTGTTTTGCTGGCCCAACACAAGGCCCACTTAAGTGTTCCATCAGCAGTGCCTCTTATTCATTCCCAAGATTGTTATACATTTTTTTTTTAATTTGGTCAAATAATTTGGTTTGTACTGGCTTAACAAACCGTCTCGTCTCATGTTACATTATTGTTGGGGCAAATGTGAGAGTCGGTGAGATGTGGTGACTCAAAAAGTGAGAGTTAGAGGATCTTTGTGACCGTTCCATCTCTAACAGAAACAGAAGTAGTAGGGCATATAGCTACTTTCTTCTTCTTTTTAAATTGTCAATTCAATTCTATTATTAGCCACAACTTTCACAAAATCTCCTCTGTTCTCACTTCTCACCAACTGCTCACCTTTCACTTTACATTTCACAATCACCGCGACACAACATTTGCATCCTCCAGATGATGAAGATGTTAGATTAACTATGTTCTTTATTTGAGCAACCTTCTTGCTTCTTAATGTTGGGGTATTGGTTCTCAAAAGACTTTTTCTTGGTCCTCCAATTTTAGTAGGTTACTTACCATAACGGACGAGTTATATCCTCCATTATTAGCCATGTTAATACCCTCTTTTATTGCCGATTATTCCTAGCCTCTCTATATAATTGTTGTGTGGACTTGTGTATGATGATGATGATGATGATGAGAGATATATCAAGACATAATGAGTTTTTTATATAATCGATCTCTCTCAAAATATTGTTCTTTGATTCGGCTCCTTTGTGTTGAGTCATGCAAGTTCTAGAGTATGATGTATGAGTGAGCGTGCATAAAAAAACATACCATGTTACCTCGAAAGCAACCTCAACACGATCGTCACCTCGATCAAACTGAATAAACTACTTTTTATAAGAGAAATCATTTTGACGTTAGTCAGAAATTTATTGAGTGAAAACTTCTCATACTGATTTATTAATTTTTCTTTACATGCCGAGAGAATTTTTGCACACTCCATATTATTTTATATTTTTTCTCTATTAGCACAATTTATGTAAAACTGGATTGTAATTAAAAGTTCAAGATTATTATTTGGGTTTGATTTTTTTCTTTATATACTCGTGAGTCTTATTTTTTTTCACTCCTCGTACACATGGGCATCTACTCTTTTAAAAAAATTTATTCACGCCGGTAAAATATATTATAGCTCAAATTTAAATAACATATGCTTAAAGTAAAAACTGAGAAAATGGTCGTACATTAATATCTACGTAAATCACTTCATTATTGATGGTGAGTGATTATTATTTTGAAATTAGTAGCAATGCAACAATTTCCTCTAACTATTATCTGCTGTCCCGTTCCCTACAGTATTTCCTGTCAGTGTTACCCATCCTGAAGTTGGAGGTTAGGAAAAAAAGAGGTTCGTTGAGGCACTTTAATATAATTAGTTAATAGTTTTTGTATATAAATAAAATAAATTTTTTATATTAATGCCTTAAATTTATAATACCTTTTTTATTAAATAATACTTGATGAGTAATTGCAAATATTGTAAAGAAAAATCCTCACTTCATTGTACCTGTCCTGAAGCAGATAACAAATAGATGCCCAGCGTGTTGTTTTCTTGGTGGGTTGCATTACCTAAATGACTATCTATATTTTGAATCAGAGAGAAATCAATCTATAAAAACTTGTCTTTAAGTATCTATTAGTTGAACACTTCAATACTCTAAGCAAAATCAATTCCAAGTTCTAATGCACTAAATAAAACAATTAGGTTGGAGTTGGAAATACTCCATGTTGTACTTGTAATGCTTCAAATATGTATGTACTCCTTAAACTAAATGATTTCATTTACTTTTTTAAAAAAATGAAATCAAATTCTATTTACCATAAAAGCCTCCTCGCCCACCAAACGGACGACTCCACTCCACTCTGCTAATTCAAGCTATGAATACACATAAAAAATTATTATATTGCATTGCATTATATTTTGGATCTAAAATATGGATAACCTATTATTATTGATACAAATTTATATTGGTGTTATAAGTTTTAACGGAAGCGAAGGAATTGGGATTGGGGCACGTTTCTTGGATGCAGACATACATAGTTGGAGAAATTGATATTAAAAGCCGCTGAAATAGACACTTGGGAGGAGGCAGTCTATTTGTGTTCTATTTTTCTCTTACAACTAGTTCATGCAAAACAATTACATATCCAATTCATAATTCTAAATAGCAAACAAATTGGTATAATTTAAGACCAAAAAGGAACAATTCCCTTATTGATTTAATTTATATGTATATACATTACAGAGCTTGAACAGTAAACAGTTTACAAATAAGCAGCCTACAGTTATCTGAGAAACAGTCTTCAATTATGAATAATATTAACTTGCTGTCCTGCACAGAATCAACACATGTCATGCTTATATTAACTGTCCATCTTCATCTACCATCACCATATATTTCGTGAATACCTCATCTCATCTCATGAAACAAGAAACTTGTATCCTGAAACCGTAAAGAAAGCTCAATCCAACTATCAATAAGGGCATACTGCCAAAGTATAAACCGATCAAATTTATGATTTCACATCACACTCTTTTTATCAAGAGGGAACTAGGTAGTGGGAGAGAAACACACAAAAGTTTGTAGCGCATCTCTATCAGCAACCAAACCGGAAATCAAAATCTGATGAAGAATATTGAAGTGAAAAGGGACCATAGAATGTCCACACCACAAATTGTATCATAGTATTTGTGTCAAATGAAATAAGCATTCCAAGAGTGATACCTTATGGGGAAGCTTAAGAGTAAAGCAAAAACTGAAAGGATAAAGAATCCAACATTCTGCCGAGCACGGAACCTATCTGCAATAAAGCACCATATCATGTTAACAGCTTAGCTTAGATACTTGCATCAGAAAACCATAAGCTTACCTTGCTCTTTCTGGCATCTCACGTTATTCTCACAAAATTTAATGACAATAGCAAAAACGAATGGAACCATATAAGCTCGGAACAATACACAACGCGCACTTAAGCTGATAATCATATCATGCCAGTTTAAATGTACTTGTTGGCAAAAAAATTAATCAGCAAGAGAACTCATATATTTATGATAAGGCCAAACTTTTCTTCATGTATAACATAAGTTTTAAACAATCAGATTCAGGTCCCAAGTTCACCGAGATACACGTATGCTAAAAGAATTGTATTAAAATTATAGTGGTTCAGTAAGGTCAGGTCAGGGCATTCTCTGCTGGTCGGATCCATATCGGTCAGGGCATTCTCTGCTGGTCGGATCCATATCTTCTATTCTATTGTACTAAATTATTTATCACAAAGATTTCCAATGTATTGAGGAGCATATATTCTTCAATTCAACCGACCCTAATAGCCACCAGCAGGTGCAATTCCGGCATACTGGGCGTCCATGACCTCAATGAGCTTGTTGGCTATGGCACTTGCATAAACAGATGACCCTTCTTGTATCTGCAGCAAAGGTAAAATTGATATAAACCCAATTCACATTGAACAATTTAGCAAATTGACTCAGGCAAAGTTAACATGGCACAAGATGTAGATGAGATGAAGCACCTTGGTATTGAACATGAAGCTGCAGTAATCACCAAAGTTGCCACCAGCAACATGGTGTAGATCGAGGCAGAGCTCATCGAGGGCCTTGGAGACAACCAGCAAGCAATTGACGTTGTTTTGCTGAACCAGCTTGATGGTGACTTCATCGTCGATCAGGCGAACATCGACCTGGGTGTCTTTGGATTGCCTCTGCACGCAGGAGGTCCTCAAGTTATAGGAATGCACATCTGGGTTGTTGGAGCTCTCCACCTCCCCATCACCACAGCCATCGTCTTCCCTCTTGCGCTTCTTCAACCTCTCCCTCCGATCCCTCTTCTTCTCCACCAGTTTCTTGAGGTCATCCACACTTGTCAGAAGCTCCTTTATGTACCCAATTGCGTCCGACACAATCGATGCTCTATCAATCTGAAACCAATAAATTTCCCCAAATCAATCAAACTGAGACTCAGATTGAGGTATTGGGACCAAGCTCCTGAGGACACTGTACCTTGGTGGGGTTAGGGACCAAGCTCCGGAGGACACTGTACTTGCCGCTGAGGTGGTTCCTCCGGTCGCGCTCGGTGGGGTAGGGTTTGGCGATCCTTCCTCTTCTGGGTTTGCGCCCATTTCGATCTCCGTGAGCAATGTCCATAACAGATTCATGGTGGGCGTCGGTTTCGGGGAGGAAGGTGTAGCCGAAGAGAGGAGGCTGGGGAGGAAGGTTCAGATGGAACAGAGGGTCGAACAAGACGGAGCCATCGTCGGCGGGAACGTATCGGGGAAGGTGGAAGAGGTTGAGGAGGTCCGGCGCCGGAGGCTCCACCCAATTGGTGTGGTCGAAGGAGAGAATGAGGTCGGGGTCGTGAATCAAATGGCTGTTCCCGTAGCTCTCCATGTCAAACCGGAGCTGCTGTTGCTCCATCTCAATCTCCATCTCCAGATTGTGATGTTGTTGTGGGTATGAATATGATAATTCCTCCATGAGATCGCCTTGGAGACCAGCGTACATTAAGTATTGTATCAGTTTACAGAGATGAATCAAAAAGGGGAAGGGAGGGATTGAAATAGAAGCAAGCAATGAACAGTTTGTTGTTTGTTTTGAATCAATCAGTTGAGAAAACTTAAAAATGAGTTCCAGAGGGCAAGGAAACTGAAACCCATATCATATGACTTCTCTTTATCTTTCTCTTTCTCTTTCTCTATGGGGAAGCAAGCAACAACAACAACAACAGCAACAACAGAGGGATAGAGAAAGAGAGAGAGTTCCAATTTGATATGGGGGATCAAAATTTCAGGAGACTTGTACTGTACCGGTTGCCAGAGATGCAATCTCAACCGTCCATCTCTCTATTCAATAATCATGATCTTGATATTTTTATTCTTTTTCTGGTAGAGGTTGTTACTGACTGTGACCCCTTGGCCTTGGGCGGACCCACTCGTCAAATAAGTTACTTACCGCGTGATTTCCACTGCTCGCGGTTTCTCTATTCCTTCCCTTTCCATTTTTTTCTCGTAATTTCTAAAACAAAAGTTTATTATTTCATTATTTGTAAGCTTTTTTTCCTACTAACAGCCACTTAATGTCATAAGTTATTTCAACTTGTGTGGTGGGAGAGGGAGAAAGAATTGAGAGTGTTTTATCTTGTTATATTGGAGTTGTATGTTCAAGGAAAGCCGGATAAAGAAGAGTTTTGAATTGTACAAAAGAGAAATTAATAAAATACGTTAGGTTTATAAAGAAGTCATGGAATTGGAACTAAAACATTTTCATAATATTAAAACTCATATTTTAGATATTGATTTTAGTTTATTACATATCATATACTTTTATAAAAAAATTAGGCCTAAATTGGTTATTTTCTTGGCCTATTGATGGGTCTGCCCTGTGGTGGAGCAATATTGTATAAATTTTCAACTTATTCAATTAATTTAATAAAATTTTTGATTAATCATTTAATTTAATTTTTGATCAAATTAATTCTTGAATAGTTTTTAGACTAATATTTTCAACCAACTAGTGTCTAACTAAAAAGAGAAGGGCATGTAATTGTTCTAATGCAATGTGAACAACTATTCAAGTTCAAGCTATGCTAGGGAGGGCGAGTTGCAGAGTTTACACATACCCTATACCATATTAGAAGGTGAAGTGATACATTATAAAGCATTCAACAATTCAATTTTTCATCACTGACGCTGGATATCTTCTGACGACTACCCTTTGAATCAACATCAAAATGCACAATAAATTACAGAAAATATAAACACATCAAATCTCATGAAATGGCCTGGCTATTGGATGCTTCAACTTCTTTGAAATGGTTTGGTACACTGCATTTCCATATTTCTTCTACTTGGGTCATTTGGTCATAGCAGCCCGGATGCAAATATGCCGTATTTGTTTGTCATCGGGTCAAGACTCTAGAGGTTGAGCTTTGGTAAACACAAACACTCCTCCGCCGCCAACAGCCCGACCCAAAAGCATATTGTTATCCAGATACGAAAGGTAATAAAGCCCTCCCACTGATTGTCTGCAATTCAGTAATGCTTTTCATCATATACTTGTATATTTAAGAAAGCACTGGTCGAGAATTATTATAAAAGGGATGTATACCTCCCCGGGTCTCCTCTTACGGGAATTTGAGCTTTGAAAGTGCGGATGAACTGTAAAATCTGCATTCATGCATTTATACAACTGTTATTATTGGTGGCTGTTGATACGTACATGAATACAGTTTGCTAAATATTGCCTATAAAAAAAAGAAGAAAAATAGACAATGCCTTATATTCAAAAGGTCATCTACCTCATTACCGCATGCTTTAAGCATAACGATGTTGTGCCATGAAAATGCATTATGCTAAAACAAAGCATAAATTAAAAGTACTTGCTGTATGATATCTTACACATATTGCACAAATGCACTACCAATTATTGGTTAAAATAGGGTTTTGGAATCCGAATTGGTTATCTCCACTAGACCTGGGATGCAGGAATTCGATATAAAATGGAGTATGATGAAACATGCATACCTGTAAGCTCAGAAATGATCGTGGAAGTATTGCTGGAGCTATCAGAGCCTGCAACTGATCGCTGATCTTTATATTTTGAACATTTATCTGCCAAACACAACTTCCCGGAGTTACACAACATTTAAAACTGGAGTTATGTGTGAGGTCCATTTATCCACCTTAACCAGAACAATTTATTTCCTAGTTTCAGCTATATGGTTTACATCCTTATGCTATATGGACTTATAGACCTAAAATGGATGCACGAGAGCTTGATAGTGTTCACAATTATTGTAGTCATAATCAGACTTCATTCAGAAAGATGGCGAAACTCTTCAAACCACTCTAATAGTATATATGCACTGATGGAACCGTAAACATTCTTTTTACTACTTAAATTCAGCATCAATCTGACCAACACGACAAAAAAACTCGACTATAGAAGGCATGCATGAAATGCCATTTTAAATAGTTGATCTGTTTCAATTTGTCTATTGCCTATAAACTGTTCTACCTTCTGTTTTTATTGCTCCAAACAATTTTTCATGATTTCCCTATTCTATATTTAGAACTTCAAAATAAAATCTATCCTAGTTATACAAATAAAACAGTGAAACAAAGAGGTATGGAAGAGAAACTTTTAATTGGCTTTTTTAAGTATGAATACATTACACCGCCAGATATAAACAAAAATAGGAGTAATGGAATGCTACATGGATCATTCCCTTTTTGGTTAAAATAGTAGGAAACAGTGACAGCTTATGTACCTCAACTTTTGAATGGGTGACAAGCTCACCTCTGCAAATTGAAGATATATGTTGCGTGGAGAAACAACACTAAATTTTGCAGAAACAAGCAGGGTAGCACCGTCTTGTTCCTGTAATGTAAGAATAGGCAAATTATCCACTATAGAGGGAAAATAAGAGGAGAATAAGGTTTCATGACATTTAAATGTTAGAGCATATGACAAAGAAGTTAGTAACGATAATATGCCATTGGAACTTGGCACAAGATCAAGGGTTGGGTCTCACATAATAATTTTTGTTTTGATAAATGCATCCATAGCTTAGCAACACATGAGTTGCACTATCACAGGGACAAAATAGGAGAAACTTCCTCAAATACCACGACTATTACTGTCTGTTTCGGGGTGAGCAGAACATGATTTTCCTTTCAGATTAACAGACTAAGTGTGTGGTAGAGCAAATTGGTATAACATGGGAATAGATGCTTGGAACACGGAGCTGAGTAGTACCATAGGGTACTCCCAATTGTACTGATGAATATAAGATGGAATTATTTGTGCATCTTGAAATTAGACTTGTTGCAACCAATAGAACCACCAATTTAAGAAGTGAGGATACATTGTATAAGTATGAATGCATGATGCAGAGTCATAATAATTTATAATTTTAATTTACCCATAATACCAAGTAATATAACATTTAAATAAACACATATGATGAATGAATAGCTAGTAGTTTACCTCTAACAATGATGGGATACTCCACCTAACAACATTCTGGACGATACCTCCATTAGACTGATTCCTGCATTCAAACTTCTGGAAGATCTGTCCAACCTACTCAACACTCACCCATGATCAGATCTTAATATCAATGCCAACATTTGACAATAGAGAAATAAAGGGGAGGGAAATCAGTTCAGTGATTGATTGGCACGAGTGTTCCATAGATGATGCTGAGATATGATAATGCATGTTATATAACTTCAGCAGTTGAGCACCAAATTTAGGTACAAAAACTAGCGGCAGCTCAAACTCAAAAATCAACCCTCAACAACAAGAACTGCTACCACAAACTTCTTTCCCTTAATGACCACAGAAAGCATATAAAACAGGCCAACTCAATCACCAAAACATCAATAACAGAGTTTACGCTCATATCTTGTAATAGGAGCCTCTTATTGACAGTACCTGAAAGAAAGGAAACCGGGCAGCAGCTTCAAAAAGAACAACCACATCTGGGGCGGAAGTATACTGCAGACGCCAAGTCCCATCCAATTTCACCAGGTCTATTGGCTCGCCCTCATTGTATCCTTCCACAGTCACCTGCCAGATATATATATACACATATTGACTGAACACAGAATCACATTTTTGCCCATCTGCCCTTACACGGGAGCCAAAATTTCTATTTCTGCAAGGGAGATGATTCTTAATACAGAAAAATGGGAAGCATACCAGAGCCTCCTCAATGTCAGCTCGTTGATCAGGAGTAGCAACAAGGCCCCTTTGTGTCTCTTGAACGGCTCTCAGGAGGTCATGTTTTTTATTCTCCAATTCAAACCCTGAACCCTAAAACCAAGAAGCAACTCAATTAGAGGGTAATAAACAAAAAAAACTGTCAAGATGGCTGAAAATTGAGAGAGAGGAACAACCCTAGCTGTTTCAGTAGCCACAGCCGCCACAGGAGAAAAATTCCTCTTCTGGGTAAGCACCTTTCTGGTGGAAAGGCACGAGGCAACAAAAGACTTGTTGCTGGAGCTGGGCCTCGTTCCAGATATTGCAGGATTTAATAAAGGAGAAGCAAATGCCAACTCCATATCTGAAAAACACCCAGATTATAAATTTGCAGCCACAGCTCATACAAAATATTATCTTCCCATGATGCAATATGATCAAAATTGCATCCATTCACATGCTCAAATCCATGCGCGAAAAAGTATTGATGATATGAAAAATCACAAAAAAGAGTAGTGCCTTTACCAATCTGTAATTCTCTATCTCCAAAATGATTCAATCAATCAACAACTATGTTCATCAAATTTACAGAGACCCATATCAAATTATTCAGAAAAATAAAGAACTTACCAAGGACTGGAATGGGAAGCGGCCACGACACGACAGTGCTCAGCTACAAGCCTGTACAGGACAGCCATGTCATTAGCCTACCTACGTGGCACGATCAGGATAAAACCAGAAACGGACCTCCAACTCGAACCCGAACCAGCGGGTCCTAGCCCGACCCAAGATGAGGTTGAAGAGTGAATTTGAAACAGTAGCTTAACATAACTAATTGTTGCTTTGGTAGTCTCTTCTCTGGTCTTTAATGGCGAGCAGATGGGCGCTTCATGGTTGCTGCTCGGCGATGCCAGCATTGGCTTTGCGGCGGCCGATTATGGCGGAAATATTCAATTCCAGAGGCAGTGGATTTAGGGCTTTGGGCGTCGAGGGGAGGTATGAACATCTGGTCACGAGGCGTCGCTGCGGTGGCGGCTCTGCCGGAGCCTTCGTAGTTGTGGACGATGAGAAATACGGAAGCAAGCAGGTGATCAGTCTCAATCCTCGTCTCTATGACTACATCCTCTCCAATGTCCGAGAGCCGGAGGTACACTAGCCATACATTTTTCTTCAAATTTAGTGCATTTTCTGCTACTAGTTGTTGTTACTGGTGTTGCTTTGCATTTTCAGATTCTCAGGCAACTCCGGGAGGAGACAGCAGCCATGCGCGGCAGCCAGATGCAAGTATTTCTTTGAACTTGTACTCTCTTTATTTGTCTCTCCTCAACTCACTAGCCTAACTTACATAGCTATCTGGTAATTTTTTGGTGCAACAGCTTGCAGGCTTTGATGGTCATTGTTAAGGGCCTATTTATTGCTCTTTAACAATATAATTGTACAAAATGAGAGTAATAACTATAATGTAGCAGGATATGTATGTATTATTGACACAGTTCCGGGTTTGTTACTCCCTCCATCCCAAAATGAACAGCTCCGTTCTAAAATCGAATGACCCAAAATAAGTGTCTTTTCTTATCACCAATAATTCGGAAAATCCTACGCTAATCCTAATCTGATTGTTTCTACAAGATTCAAACTCATGACCTCACATTGTTTCCTATATAGGAAGTTGGTTATGTATAAAGTACTGATATTATCCTTGATTTGAGTTAGTTGCATCCACTCTGTGGACTAGCACATGGTGATGATGGGAGCATGTAGTGGAAAATGAAGCATTTTTTTTGCTCGGCAATAACTTGCTATAAAGAAGCAAGGGAGCACCAAACTTTGGATTCTTACGAAGACTTACGATTGATGTATCAAGTATTGGGCTCAAGCCTTCCCTTGTGTAGAAGGGAGCTCTAAGTTTGCCACTTGACTCTTACCTTAAGAGAGGCCCAACAAAAGTCGGGAGAGAGGAAAGTGAAGCGCTCATAACCCCACTAATAATTTTTAATGTTTACCAGAAAGTTGAATGGATACATATGTGACAGAGGGAGTATTTGGTGAACATTTGGATGTTATATGATATACTCTGTTGTTCAAATACATGAGGTGATTCTTTTGTGATTTACTTGTGTTTGAAATCCTATTTAATAGGTGTTGTTGGTCAAATATCATATGCTTCAGGAATCAAGGAAAATTGAGTTACAACCGCAAGGAACTTCCAGACTAGATCCTTATTAAAAATCAAATATTGCATGACGGTTTATTTTTCTCTCAACAGGTTTCTCCTGATCAGGCGCAGCTGCTTGCAATGCTTGTGCAGATTCTTGGGGCAGAACGGTGTATTGAAGTTGGTGTTTATACTGTATGTATCTGCCATAAAATTTAACTTCCACATCAGCTCAAACGACAAAGTTAATTTCTTCTGATTGTTCTAGTATTGATTGCCCATGTGTCATTGCTGAAGAAATTAGTTTAGAATTCCCTAGTCTGCTAACCTGCGTGGTTTTGGGATAACTAAAACTAAAATGCATGTTTTTTATGGTGGGTAGTAGAATATAATGAGCTGGAAGTGAATGACCGCTGGCTTCAAGTGCTTCATTGCTATGATTTTATCAGACAGAAAAAACGAAAGGTTGTAAACTTTCTTTGCATGTTTACATTGCACTTTGTTGAATCATGTTTGCCAGCACATAGGCATGAGGGGGAATGTTGAAGTATACCACATTGAAAATGTGTGAGATTGAGATCCGAGATGGGTTGGACCCTCGTGTGGTCATGTCTAGACTACTCCATACGGATGTGAAAACTTCTGAATGTACACATATTTATGTCATGTAAATATATGGGTCAATTCTATGAATTTGATGCAGTAGCAGTTAATAGTCTTACTGGTATTGTTTTTATATCCAGGGATACTCATCACTGGCTATTGCACTAGTCTTACCAGAATCTGGTCATTTAGTTGCCTGTGAAAGAGATGCTAGATCCCTCGAGGTTGCTAAAAGGTACTATGATCTAGCTGGTGTTTCACACAAGGTAATATACACCATATTTTTATTTGCTTCTACTGCATACTATTGGCACTATGAAATTTGATGAGTTTTGTTGGAGCAAGTAGTAGTCTTTTAAGTGTCTACGCATACTCTGAATTTTGCTATATGCTAAACTCTGGATGGAAGCTAGACAGGCCTTTTAATGTTTGGTTATAACCAGAAGTCTGTCATTGCATGTTTCCAGTCTTCCTATTTTAGGTGATTTATCAAGAGCTCTGAAATATTTTTCTAACTTAGGTGGATGTGAAACATGGACTAGCAGCAGATGCCCTAAGATCTCTTCTACAAAATGGGGAAGCTTGCAGGTAAATGTTAGAAGTAATGTTTAATCTGTAACTTTCACCATTATGACATTTTTCTGTCTCCTTTGTTTTCTGTAAACCATGTTTGAATATTATTATCATAGATCAGGTGTCGTCCAAATGTAGTGAAGTAATTGTTCTGTTTAAATATCTTACAGAATATTGTTCCTCAACTACATGTTCTGGTTTGGTTTCACTCTATTATTAATTCTAGTTCTAATGAACTATAAACCCAAGCTCTTCTGGATTGTTGGTTACTAAATCCTTTGGCATAATGTTGTGGATAATTCCCTACCACCTTTTCCCCTTAATGAGCTTTCTTCTGTGGCGTTGTAGTCGTTGACGTGTATCATATATTGTAAAGGATAATAAAACGAGTGACATTTCTCAGATATTTCCTTCATTATACAGCTATGATTTTGCTTTTATTGATGCCGAGAAGAGGATGAATCAGGAGTACTTTGAGCTTTTACTACAGCTGGTATGGCCAATATTCGATGTTTATGACTATTCGCCTTTTCCTTCATTAAATTTGTTTATCCAGAGTAATATAGTTTCAGTTTACTCGTGCAGGTTAGGGTTGGGGGCATCATTGTGATTGATAATGTTCTCTGGCATGGAAAAGTTGCTGACCCTATGGTAACCTTATACTTATGATTTGATAAACTCTGTCCAATTGAAGTGTTAGTATTTACTACTGACATCATGTAAGCAGGTAAATGATGCAAAGACTGTTAGCATTCGAAACTTTAATGAAAGTATAATGGACGACAAGCGAGTCAGCATTAGTATGGTAGGTGAATGAATTGTACCAGTCTTTAGAAATTCCATGAGATGCTATCCAGTGGATCCTACATTCAGATTTAACCTTTTGGAGTCTCAGGTACCAATTGGAGATGGCATGACAATCTGCAGGAAAAGATGACTTTGTTACAAGAATGATGATATGCTTCAGCGACCTACTTCAGAAAGTACCTTTGTTAGTATCAAGTTTTGCACAAATCATATTTCCTTGATGGAAAATAATAATTATTAATAGGGGCCATGTTGACATGTGAGTGAGGAAGAGCGGATATTTTGTAACGGGTTGAAAGGTAACAAGACTTGTGAGCATAAACGATTATAAAGCATGAATAACATCGAATCCCTTTAAATTCCTTTTGTCATTGCTGCTAAATGTAAGGGATAATAACAATTAGATGCTCTTGCAAAACTATGGTGGCCCTGCAACAAGAAAAATTATCCTGAGCCAGCAAAACACTAGTTCATGGCCGCTGGATAACATCCACAACTGTACAAATCCTGGATTCACTTTGCTACTTTCATCACTATATTATTATTATTATTATTATTATTATTCGAATTATTTATTTATGCCAGACATGTTTTATTGTAACCATTTTGTTTCTAAAGTCATTTATGTTGGACGAGCTTGAAGACAGACAATAAAATGGAATCCAGGATTCAGCTGTCTGGTTTGGACTAATTAGATGGCAAGAGCACAACCAAGTCACAAGAAACCGAGAGTCATGTCTCAGAAATCAAGGTTACATTTCTCTAATAAAACCCCTTATCAGCTCAGCTTTATTTGTTATTCTCAAAGTCCATTCTGTGAGAAAGCAGAGAGCAATCATGGGTTATGGAGATGAGGAAGCAGTGACCAAAGAAGCAGAAAGGTCTTCTCTTTTCAGGTACAACTCACCTCTGGTTCAGGTGAGTCTAATAGGTCTGGTATGCTTCTGTTGCCCAGGAATGTTCAACGCCCTGATGGGCATGGGCGGCGGTGGCCAGATTGACCACACCGCCAGCAACAACGCCAACACTGCCCTCTACACCACCTTTGCCATATTCGGCGTCCTTGGTGGCGGCATCTACAACATCCTGGGCCCCCGCCTCACCCTCTCCGCAGGCTGCTCCACCTACGTCCTCTTTGCCGGCTCTTTCCTCTACTACAACCACCACAAGCACCAGGCCTTCGTAGTCACATCCGGCGCCCTCCTTGGCGTGGGCGCCGGCCTCCTCTGGGCCGCTCAAGGCGCCATGATGACCTCCTACCCCACCCGCGCCCGGAAGGGCGTCTTCATCTCCCTCTTCTGGAGCATCTTCAACATGGGTGGCGTCGTGGGCGGCTTCATCCCTTTTATCTTGAACTATAGCCGCTCTGACGCTGGATCCGTCAGCGACGGGACATACATTGCATTCATGGCTTTCATGACAGCTGGCGTTCTCCTCTCCCTCGCCATTCTACCCGCGAGCAAGGTTGTCAGGGATGATGGCACCAACTGCACCAACATTAAGTACTCCAATGTCACGACCGAGGCAATCGAGATCTTGAAGCTGTTTTTGAACTGGAAGATGCTTCTGATCGTTCCCGCGGCCTGGAGCAGCAACTTCTTCTACACGTACCAGTTTAACAATGTCAACGGCCAGCTGTTCAACTTGAGGACCAGAGGGCTTAACAACGTGTTCTATTGGGGGGCGCAGATGTTGGGGTCGGTGGGAATCGGCTACTTGTTGGACTTCAGTTTAGAGAGTGGGAGGAGCAGAGGTTTTCTTGGGATCGGAGTTGTCGCCGTGTTTGGTACGGCCATTTGGGGAGGTGGTCTGGCGAACCAGCTCAAGTACCCAGCTCATGACCCTCCCAACCCGTTACTGGACTTCAAAGCCTCAGGCAGTGCCTATGCAGGACCATTCCTTCTCTATTTTTGCTATGGCTTGTTAGATGCCATGTTCCAGAGTTTGGTTTATTGGGTCATTGGAGCATTGGCTGATGACTCCAAGATCCTTAGCAGGTAGGCAGGCACTTTGTTAGCAACTCATATCATTCATTTACATTATATGCTTATTTTGATTTGATTGATAATGGGTTGTTGCAGATATGTTGGATTTTACAAAGGAGTGCAGAGTGCAGGAGGAGCTGTTGCATGGCAAATTGACACCCATCATGTTTCATTCCTCCACCAGTTGATCACCAACTGGACACTTACAACAGTCAGCTATCCCTTACTGGCAATCCTTGTCATGCTCGCCGTAAATGACAACGTAAAACCAGAAAAGGAAGTTGTAGATGTTCTTACCTTACCTACCACTGAGCCTGAAGAAAGTGGCCATGATTTTAGCAAGTCTATGACCACGTAGACATCGCCTGCTGCTGATTTCAAGTCTACTGCTAAATTATTTCACTGTTTAATCATTTCATTTAATAGTCTCATCTCTTGTTTTCTTCTGTAGTAGCAATAAAACATGTATGCATGTAACATATGTACCCTGTTCATTTGATTATATGAGCAAATTATTAATTTATTCAAACTGCATAACAGTCTTCCACCATCCACTCCACTGTCTGAATGCTCAAGTTCGCTCTTGTTTTTCTAATTTTAGGTTGAGATCCAAACCTAAAATCAACCGGTAAGAGTCAAATTCTCTTTATAAATCAAAATAGAAATAGTATGTCATTCATGGAGATTCCTGTATAATTATTTGATTTTTCTTGCAAAAATGCAATAATCAATCATTTCAGGTTCAGAAACTTCAAATATCTGCCCAATAAAACTCTGCTATGCAACCATAGTTCAAATAAACTTCTGGAGACCAAAATTCACCCTAGCCTCGTATCTAACAAAAAGTTAGACCAAACCTCTCACCTATCCCTCTTGTTCATCATACAAGTACCTCTCCTCAGTTGCACAGTATGCATCTCCTACCCAAGTAAATCACATTCAGGAATGATCTCAACAAGACATTGTAGCGCACATTCTGCAAAAAAAATACCTTTGTGCAGTTTTCATTCAAAACAGTCAATGCCTCCTCAACCATGGCCATTAGGCTCGTCATCCTCATCACTTCCATCTCCTCTACCCTCATAATTAACCCATGGGAGCATTGACTCGAACAAGGCAGCTAAGGCGTTGCGGTCCGCAATATCATGCGGAGCATTGCCACCTGCATTTGGATTGGCAGCTCGGTCTCCTATCTCCCCCATCCTTGGATCAACCACGAAATCTTGCAGATTATCAGGTGGAAGAGGTCGTGGTACTGAATCAGAGAAATCTGTAACAAGCAAATGGCCATACCTAGAAAACAAAAAGAATTGTCACCAAATTTCACAATAAAATTAACCGATCTAAGTGACATTGACCATACACAGAAATATTGTGCACACAATCTACATGAAACAAAGTGTTCAATTAAACATTGAGCAGCAAAAAATATGGGAAAACCGTGCAATAAAAGAAACATCCGAATAAATGGAGACACTTACTCATTCTTCTTAGATGAAAATACTTCTTCTCTCACGCAAGCCCAATCCTTAACTTCACTTCTATCTTGTTCCAGAATTTCAACTACCAATAATGCAGCATCCCGCAGCAACTTCTGAAGATCCGGAAGCCTCCATATGATATAACTCCTCTCTACATACATATTGATCAGATGATCCAAGGATTGAATCCCTGTTTCATCTAATCCGAAGAAGGAATGCTTGAGAATCTTTGTCCACACCTGATCTTTTAGTGGCGTCTTTGACACAAGTTTCTTAAGAACAGAAGGGTGGAGCAACAAAGCTTGTTTCATGAGATCTATAGCACTAGACTTTGTAGCATCCATGTTTCCACCTTTTTGGGATTCTCTTTCTAGATAAAACCGACTAATAGCAAGGGAAAATGAAAAATTCGGAAACATCCATATCGATGTATCACTAGCATAATCCTCAGAAAACTGTTCTAGCCATGAGTACTCCTCTGCCCTCAAAGCAAAGTAGTCAATGCAGAACATAGCTCCCATAGGATCATCAGAATCCAGTGAAAGCAGCAGTTTGCAAACTTCCAGAGCAGATCGATGGCAGCCTCGCCTGTCCATGTTTTTCATATGAGTGAAAAGTGATGTGAATAATGGCTTGTTCGTCTCGGTATCGAATTTTAATTGGCAATTTCCCTGCAAAGGGGTGAACATAGGATGCCATGCGCATTCCAGAGCATACAAACACTTTGTAGTAGCATCTGACGACATTTGAAGTTCACCCACAACTGTAAAATACTCTGCCATTGTGATGAGAGAATCGAGGTGATAAGGATGGTGCATTAAAACACTTGCTACGCCATTGAGATCATGAATAGCTTTTGCAGCTTCAAATGCTCTCTGAGCTTGAGCATAGGAAGATGAGTGTACATACCTGCATGAAATTAACAAACCAATATCAGTGCACAAATAAGAGCTTGAAATGATGGATATTAAAAGCAAGTAAAAACAAACATATCAGTCCAATCTGGCATTGTTTTGGGTGATATTGCACTATATATCTGTCTACCTACAAACAAGTTTACTAGAAAGTTGATTTTAATACACAGCTTTATTGCTCACACACATTGAGAATGTAAGGAAACAACTATTAGCAAAATGTACGTCATATTTGGTCAGGATAGTTAGTAACAGTAAATAGTACATTGATGATATCATCAATACAAATATGAATTTTTCTATAGAACAAATTAGCCAACCTGTGCAGTGTGATGGTCAATCTAATGACTCAAAACTGGATTAGATGTAAAAAATGAGAAAGGGCAATAAGGTTAATTTCATTGACAGACTGGAAAGCGTGAGATCAATTGATCATTTTCAATATAAAGTTAGAATCACCACAACCCACATCTGGCCAGTCACACGTCATTGAATGCCATGTGCAGCAAAAACACGCAAAGAAAGTTAAGATTACATGGAGGAGTGACTTGTGTAGCCCTTATTGAGTGCGGTGCCTAAAAGAATATCTTATGAATCACTCAGATCATGCTGGTAAACCATATTGTGCCACAATCATAGCAATCTTCAACACCTTCTGAAAGCCTAGTGCACATAGAGAACCAATCTATTGCCTGAACTCTGAAGTACAATTTTCCATTCGAAAGTTCAGCATAATTGGCAAAATGATACTACATACTTTCCTCCAAAGTAGAAAAAAGCTATACATCTTTAGAAAAGAGTTCATGTCATCAATATCCATCGAATTATGTTATCAAGGGTGTTTTTACCTGAAGTAGTGTTGCTCGTCCTTGGTTTCCAGAAATTCCATTGACAAAGATCCATCCCAGCGAGGCCAATGGTCTGATGGAGTCACAAGAATAGTTTTTTTATGACTGAAGTTTCCACGTCTCAGCCCGCGTATCTGTCTAGAGGTGCTGGTTTGACTTTTGTTCTCAAATGATTTCACAACCTTAGACCCAAATATTCTCCGCAGTTCATTTTCAGCTTTTAAGTACTTGGGATCCACTAGCAGTATGGAGGACGCACATTGCTTATCTATGCTCTCATGATCTTTTCCCTTTGTAGCTTTGGAATTTGTAGGGCCTTGTTTCTTACTAGAAGTGTCAGAATCAAAAGTTTCAAGAATTGCATCCAAGGGTGCTTTGACTTTATCTGTAGTAGAAACTGATTTTTCCTTGTTTTTCTTCTTTTTCTTTTTCTTCGATTTATTATTTGATGATGAAGCTACCTTAGAAGTATTTTTCGTCACAGGCTTTCCTCCATTATCAACACTCCCTTCTGATGTCTTATCGGCAGCTATCAATTTAGTCCCCTGAATAGCTTCAATTTATGAGTGGCAATTGCAAGTAAATGAAACATGCACGGATATGATGAAAACAATGAGATGTAACGCCAACTAACATCAAAGACACAATTTATATATGTCAGCTATTCGTGCTGTGCCACTATCACTCTTGAAATTTGCATCGCAAACACCCTTCACTTTTATTAACATTTATGTCCCTAGATAGCTTGGACAAGAAACGAACTTGATCAAAAGTAAAAGATCACAAAGTCATGGTATTTTACAAGCATAAAATGAAGTTTCAAGAATTCAATTAGAGTTGTAGATTGAAGGCCAAACATATATTTGACAGCTTGGAACTATTATTAGCATCATGCATATGTTGCCAGCTTCAGCTTCTTCTGACCCATAAGTGATTGAAACCTCTGGAACCAATATTTGTTTACATGTGCAGGTAATGAGATAAAGGAACATAACTATCAAAATTCAAAACCACAATTATTAGTTGCGACCTGAACACACTAAATTGGACCAAGCTGGCGATAACCCTAATTCATATCAAAATTCCTAGCTCACAAGAAACAAGTTCATAATTTCTCACAATATAGTCAACCGAATTGACGGAGGAAGCAAACAAACACGTACTTGTAAAGAGTCGTCGTCGTCATCGTCACTATCATGGACGTTGTCTTCGTCGCCGTCGTTGAGTAGGTCGAAGGGGTTTTTGAATGGACGAGTGAGCGCATCTGGAGAGCCAGGCTCGCTGAGCTGGTCCTCATCGATGTCGTCGTCTTGCTCTACCAATCCATGGAGGTGTTTCTGGTGTTCTTGCTCTCTGAGCACCTTCTTCAGGTACCGAGCTGACATTGATTGGGTAGTGTGTGTGTGAGTGTTGCTGAGAATCGGAATCGTAGATTATGCGAGGGCTGAGTTGCTCCTGTGCGAACAGAGGCGGTGCGAGGAATGAATGAATACCTATTTGCACTTTGGTTTGGGGTTTCAGCCTCTAACTCTTTAAAACTTAAAAAGGGATAATTTCATGTAGAATTTTTTTCTTTAACATGGCTTCATCTAAGTTTTGTAAAATTTTTACTTTGTACTTCTCCGTTCAATTTCGTTAATTTTTAACATTTTTGACATGTGAAATGACTAAAATACTCTTATAAGGTGAATAGGTTATTAAAATTAGACTGAAAAGACTAAAATGTCATTAACTATTCATTTAATTTTCAAATTTATGCCACCATTCACCTCTTCTTTCTTTTCACTCTCTCAATTAACCAATTTCAAATAGAATTTTTTTTTTTGTCATTTCACTGAGAAGATGAAGGGAAGGAAAACATATTTCCAGGCCCGGCCCGACAGTAAGACAACTAAAGCAGATGCTTTAGGCCCAATGAAAAACAAGCTCTTGTGTTAAAAAAAAGAGGCCCAGTTTTGGGGGGAAAAGGCCCAAAATTTATTTACTCTATATTATGTTCTAACCTAATTGAAAGTTTCGGTCCTTGTGCGCCGATCAGTCGACATTCCCAAGCCGTTTCGTCTCCAATTCTCGATTTCAGTTATGTTTTTTCTACCTTTTTTATTTTTTTATTTTCGTTTTGTCCTTTGATCTTTCGTCTTCCACATGGTTTTCTCTTTCTATCGAATATAATTATCATTTTCTCATTTTCGTCATATTCCTAAAATTTGTAGATGAATCATTGGAGGAGACCGATTTATTTCATGCAAACTCATTAGCTATTGCCGATTTCACGCTCTTTCTCTAAGTCGGTGCCATGATTTTG
>JAYMTP010001965.1:0-21539 GCA_036897365.1 Geranium brycei
GTAGAGGGCCATGCGTACACGAGCGTGAAAGGGAAATAAGCCCCACACGTACATGAAGCATGAGAGGGAGAATTTAAGTGAATCCCACATGAAAAAAGAACTGAAATAAATTAGGTGTATATAAAGGGTAGGGTCAAACCCAACTAATAGCTTGAGCTTTTAGTTGTGGAGTCCGACCCAATATGTACAACCCAGTTTTACAAAACACAGCACGAATCTGCCTCTGGACCAAGCCGAACCATCTTTACCGCCACCCCGTGCCATCTGATGAGAGCGGATTTTACACCTTCACCCAAACCAAATCTCCTCACAAATAACTCGATTTCGCCCTGATTTTTGGGAGTTTTAGGATAATTTTGGAGCTATTACATGCACTAATAGATTTTGACGTTTTGCAGGAAAAAGTATCGTTTAAGGGCATAATGGAGCAGAAAAGATTCCAGTGAGCCGAGACATAGTGGAGCTAGAAAGGAGTCGCAGAGGAGACTCACGATAGCTGGAGTCACGACACCCAGTCATGACTAGCGTGGTCGTGAGCCCATAGCATTAGAGGATGGAGGCTTTCAAGATACCCCAGTCACGACAGCTTGAGTCACGACACACAATCGTGAGATGCAGGACACGAGTGCAAGAATTCAGAGTTTTTGTAGTTGGAGTAACGACAACCCCAGTCACGACTCCTTGTTGTGACTGACGAAGGCGTGAGTCGCGAACCTGAGGAGTGGAAAAGTCGTGAGACGCTAAGGTAAGTCACGACATCCTATCGTAACTTCACCTGTCGTGAGCCGATGTGGCAAGAGGATAAGACCTTAATGGAGTCACGACACCCCTTCTCACGACAGCGACCAACGACACCAAGGAGTTGCTACCATCCAACTGTCTCCTAGATTCTTGGAGGAGAAGTCACGACACTAGCAATCACAAAATGGATGAAAGTGAAGTTTAACAAGTATTGGGGAGAATGCAATTTATTGATGACATTAGCTTCAGTTTTAGACCCAAGATGCAAGAAGAGACTGATTGAGTTCTGTTTTTCAATTATATATCCTAATAATGAGGTTAGAAGAAATATCGACAAAATTAGAGATGTTTTATATGAGATTTATGATGAATACTTAGCTATTCATAATGATTCAAATGGTAACGCAAATGAAAGAATGGGTGCAACACAAAATGCTACTAATGTTGGTCAAAGTTCAAGTTCGTCTCAACAATCAAGATTGTTTATGTTTGGTCAAATTATAAAAAGTGTTGAAACTATGCAACCTCAAAAATTATATTTAGATATTTATTTAGACAAGGGTATGTACATTTCTAGTCAAGAAGCAATTGGCTCATTTGATGCCCTAGAGTGGTGGAAAATAAATAATTTGAAATATCGAATATTGTCTAAAATGCCCGCAAATATTCTTGCAATACCAATATCTACCGTAGTTTCTGAGGCAATATTTAACACTGGAAGTAGAATCATTGAATCATATCGAGCTTGATTGAATCATATCGAGCTTGATTGAATCCTGAAATAGTTCAAACATTAATATGTGGAGGAGATTGGATTAGGCATCTTCATTGAGTTAAAAAGAAACACAAAGTAAGTGAAATTTTATTGTTTAGCTTTTGTATTCATATTTATTGTTATATCAGCTATTGTTATATTTATTATGCTTAAGTAATATTTATTGTAATTTTAATATCATGAGCAGAAAGAAAAGAAAGGTATCATCGTTGACTTGCCTAACCCATGAGAAATACGATAATATTTGTTTTTAACTTTTAACGAATCAGCCATATTTTTATACCACTAATGTTACTTTTTCTGCAATGATTTACATGGACATTATATGCTGAATTCCTCATATGAAATTTTGGAGTTTCATTAATTTTGTTACTTCTTTACACAAGTTATGGTTGTTTGGATACTTTGAAATTTGTTTTGTTGGATTGGTTTGTATTGAAATTTAGATTGGTTTTCCTTTCTTTACAGATTCATTAAGTATTTCAATGAAATTTATGAAGTATTTATAAATGGTATTAGTTTTATTATTTAAATGTTGTACTTCACTAATGATTTTTACTGTAATTTAAAAAAAACTTAGAAAATTATTCGAACTCGAGCCTAGTGTGAAACAAGCGAGCCGAGCAGAGACTCCACAGTTTTGGGCTTGGCTCATTTACAGCCTAGTTTTCACTAATAATCTCCTTAGAACTTATCTCCATCCTCCTGTAAGTCAATGGTTCTTTTTGACTAATATTTCTAGGTTTAATCTCATATAGGTACAGTCATTGCAAGTAGATGTTGTTTAAATTAAAAAACTGATTTTAAGGTCAGTTAAGATACAAAATAGACAATGGGATTAGATTTCACTTAGTTTTGGGGTGAAATGAGAAAGATGCCCTTGTATTTAAGAAATTTAAAATTATTTTACAAACTGTTTTTCAATATATATTTTTTTATAAAATAAATAATCAAAAAACTGATTTTAGTATAAAAAAAAATTAAATTTTTTAAAAATAAAAAATTATAAAAAAACGATATTTAAAAACCATTTTTCATTTTTAATATTATTTTTCTAACTCTTTTTTTGTTAAAAAAATAATATTTTTTTGATACTAAAATCAATTTTTTATTATTTATTTTTAAAAAAATATATTTTGAAAAAATGTTTGTAAAATATTTTAATTTTTTTTAATACAAAGACATTTTTGTTAATTCACATTAAAAATTAATTAAAATCTAACATTTTTATCTGCCTTGATATAAAATAGAATTTTAGCGTCAACTTCAATGTACTTATTTGAAATTAACTCATATTTCTGTTCACCAAAAAGAAGAGCGAGCGGCTCTGGCTAGGGCTTTATAAATTGTATCTGATAATCTAGGAAATGCCGGTCCGTTTCTGGCCCCAGACCCTGTTTTCGACGGCTCTTGTTCCGAATCAAGGACCCAATCTTCGTCGTGCCCTGAAAATGGTGACCATGTCCGGATCCAAGAGACCCACTTGCCCATCGTGCTCCAAACCCGCCACCATCTGCCTCTGCGGTCGGCTCCGCAATCCGGCTCTTGAAAACCAGGTCAGTGTCACCATTCTTCAGCATACTCTCGAGAGGAACCACCCTCTCAATTCTGCTAGGATTGCCACAATAGGGCTCAAAAATGTCACCGTCGCCACTGTTTCTGACGCTAATTTTGGAGCCCGGTTCGATATTCGTTTGCTGGAACCGGATGGGAGTGGTTCTGATTTTGTTCGATTTTTGGAGTCTGAGGGAACCCAGAAACCAGTTTCTGTGCAGAATGATGGGTTTGGTTCAGGAAATAGTGTTTTGGAGAATTCTGAAGAGAAAAGCTGTAATTCAATTGGTTCTAGTGTAGAATGCAGTTCCATTGAAGATGTTAGTGGCATATTGGGCGCTGAAAAGAATTCAATAGGGTCTGCAAATGTTGAATTCAATGGAATGAATCCTTTTGTCAAACAGCCTAATTCGGACATTGGTAATGATGCTTTTCCATTCAATGAAGCAATATCTGATGACGGGAATGTCAACAAAGATGAGAATGATCTTCTTTCTATTGGGAGAATTCGTGAAAAACCAGTTATAACCATTACTATTGACAAATATGGTTGCATTTCTGAGTTGATAACGGAAACGGATAGGCAGAAGTTGGATGGACGGTTGGATTTGGCACAAGTCTTACCTTCTCTGCAAGGAATCGATGCATTGGCTAAAGGTTTTGTCGTGAAAAAGTTGCAAAAGAGGTCATTGAAAGACTGCATAGAATGTGAAGAATTTGAACTCAAGATTCCTGTGGGATCAGTGCTTCTGTTTCCAAGCGCGGAAGCACTCAGTGTCGATGAGCTTCAGTCGAACGGGTTGGAGGTGAAGAACTTGATCGTTTTAGATGGAACATGGGCGAAAGCAAAGAGAATGTACAGTGAGAACCCGTGGCTGAAGGTGTTGCCTCATTTGAGATTGGATTTGGACAAGATGAGCTTGTATGCTGAAGTGAGAACTCAGCCTAAGGCTGGTTATTTGTCCACCATAGAGAGCATTGTATATGCAATGAAGGCAATGGGAGATGAGCATGAAGAATTGGATGATCTGTTGGATGTATTTGAGTCAATGATTGGAGATCAGAGGCGGTGCAAAGATGCAAGGTTAAGTAAAGAGTCTATAGAGTAAGTAAGCCTTGTATACCATTTTTTCCTGACAGAGAACATTTCTTGAAAGCATTCATTCCTTCGCGGTGTATTCTTGGCCGGTTAGTCTTTTTTCCCTGTTAGAAAAATCAATTAATTTTTATTTTTCTGTATTGATTATTGTGTCTCATCTTTTTAGCAGTTCAAAGCAGTCTTGCCTTTGCATATGTAAACTCTCATATCCTCTTACTCCTCTAACGAATGGCTCTTGTAAATATCTAGAGAAGTACTCTGTACTTATGGGATTGGATTTAGCTTTCTGCATATGCAGAGTGTGTGTTTCATGTAATCACTGGCTTCATCATCTTGATTATTTTTTTAAGTTTCTAAATCATCAAAACTCAAGAATCATGTAATCGTTGGTTATTTCTCTTGTGCATGCTGCTGTGTGAACTGTCTACCTGAACATTCTGAGAGCAGTCCAAAATGGGAAACTTGGGTCTGAAATCATGAAATTTGTTGGGTGAATTCATGTTTCAAGAGATAGATGAACTGTCACCGATACTTTTATAGTACACGCTTCTGGGTCATAAAATTTATTGAAACATTGTAACTGAACCAGAATCTATGCCTCTAGAGCTCTCTTATATTTAAGGAGTTGTATGAATTAGAACTCCACATTACTCTATTTGAAATCAAGAGTGATCTTGAAAAATTACCCTCCACCTTTTTTGTTCCATGCAGTTTTTTTTGCTTGCAATCATGGAGCTGATGGAATTTTGGGTCTCCATTTCACATTGCCACAATCCATGTTATACATATTGAAAGAGGTTCATCTCCTGCATTTTGAGAGAAAATCTTATTACATGGATAAATAGGTGTATATTCAATTTGTATGGGCTTTACCCAATCTCTCTTACCTGTTACCCCTTTAAATGCATTCTATTAAGGACAAATTGTAAAAATCTACTCTTATATGTTAATGTTTTGCAATTCACCCCTCAGCAAAAATGTATGTCAATTCATCACCTAACCAATAGGATGCAAATTAATACAATTTTAAACGTCCAAACAATAACATTTCACTAAATTTACAAATAAAAATTGCTTGGGTGGTGGATTGACGCGTACTTTGTACTTCAGAGTGGTGAGTTAAAATAAAGACATAAAGTTACTTCTATTTTATACATATTACATATCTCAGGATAAGTGTCATAATTATCTCAGCATAAAATAGAAGTCAACGAGGGTATTTTAATGGACTTCTATCATAATTATATTTTTTTATTACAATCGAAATTTGTTAATGAAATGAGCCAAGGGTATCGATGTCAATTAGCAAATCATTAATTCTATCTGCTCCTGAAATCAAGGGACGGTTTACATTATTTGGTTTATAAATACATTCTAAATCGCACGTTTTAATATTATTCGGAAAAAAATGGCGGAAAAAAATGGCGGCCATGAACAACAGCGTAGAGCAATCTGTGAACGAATGTGATTTTCATTCGAAATGTACATATTCATTAAAAATGTGTACCACGACCTCGTATTTGTGTTCTTGTTGTTTGGTTTCCGGGATCAAGTTGTACAATCATGGAGCTACCAAATCAATCCGACCAACAAAGTATTCAAATGAAATTTAAATGGTGTATGTTTGTTTCCATCATCTGCATAATATCATGATAACATCATTTGCAGATCTAGTAGTTGGATGAACAATCAACAAGAACGACGATTACTTATCAAGGTGTCCACTGAGCATGAAACCGTCAACTAGGATGAAATTATTAGATCTCGCTTATGGTGTTTCATTCTATGAACAGTACGGGAGGTATTGTGGTTTCATGACTAGGCTGGGAACACAGAAATCAAATATGTTGGGGATTACAATGACGAGACTACGAAGTTGGCGATGGGGGAGAAAATGATTGGGTGTTTGGTGGCGATGGTCGTGTCTACATGGAGAACTAGATACATAGTATTTTTAGTATCTCTTTTTATTATATATCTTACGGTGAATTTTGTATCATACTTCTAAACTTTTTTGAATATTATGCGACGGTGTAGTGTTGTTTATTTAATTTTTTACAGTTGCATTTTGTTCGTAGAAATATATAGTTATGAAACATGAGGACATGTTAATGAAACGCTTTATGGTGCTCTAACTATGAAACATATTCATAAGTGGGTGAAACAATAACTTATTAAACCAGTTCGTGAAAGATTTCATCGTGTTTTTACGATAAAACCATTCTCACTATTGATAAAACAATATTTGTATGCGCTATGAAACAATGTACTGACAAGAAAATGAAATAATTTTCGGAACAATGTGCAACTTTCAATGAAATTGATGAAACAAAATCAGACATGAATGAGACAAACCACATATAAAACAAGTATAGTAAATGAAACAATGATGAAATATATTCATATGTATGCCACGCAATCACTTACGGTCATTTGTATGGAATGTTTCATTTTGTTTATATGATGAAATCATTCTCCGTAATGATGGAATACGATTTATATATACGCTATAAACACATAATTGTTAATTTGATGAAATATTTTTTGGAATAATGTGAAACAATCAAATAGAATAAATGAATCAAAAACATGATAGTAAGAAACAAACACATAAGAACCTAAATGGGTTTTGCCATAATTATGATCAATGAAGATTACACAAAATTTGTGATGATTAATCATTGAATTAAATAGGACATAAGAACCTAAATGGGATTTGCGATAATTACAACTAGTGAAGATTTACTATTATTATTCATAATTAATCCTTGAATTAAATGGGATTATCAATCAGAAATTCAAAACATTTTAATGGGATTTGGGACAATTACGATAAGCGAAGATTCTTATGATTTGCGATAATTACTCTTTTGAATTAAATGGATTATCATTCAGAAAGACTTCTTTACCCTCTTGAGCTGATGAAATGACTTTGTCATGCTGATGAAACAAGCTTCACTAATACTTAAGTGTACTATCGTGTTATTTTCCCTATTATAAACTTTAGTAATTTTGAGATTAAAAGTCTAAAACTTACCTTTGTAACATAAATGTTTTTCAAATAAAAAATCTTTTTAAAAAAAAAATAAAAGGAATGACATATTATAGCATCACCCACTTCTATTACATTTCGCAAAAACAAATCGAAGCCTAATTTGTCATCGAGCTCGAATTCAAAATGTAGAAGTTGATCACCCTCTACTACCATGTAGCTAGTCCTCATTCTTATTTATCGTATCATCGATAACACCGACCAGGTCCCTGAGAAAGCCCACTATATTCACTCAAGTTTCATGTTAGGAGCCTTATTAATTGTGTCTTCACCATCATCTTCGTCGTCTTCCTTAAAATGCAATCCTTCTTCGAGAACACGATCACATGACTCCTCAGCTTCTCATCTTTTTCTATGACACGTCGACGAGTATCTTAGCATCCCTCCATCACCGCCAATGACCCAATTGTTTGCGTCATTTTGGAATATATCATGATTATCTTTAAGGAAAAGAACACTTGATACACCCAAAATTTCGCGTTTGAAACTTTGATACACCAAAGTTTCAATTTATAATTTTCCAAGTGTTCAACTTGCCAAAAACAATTCTAGCCACTAATGGAGTTAATTTATTTGAAAAAAATATACCAAAACGCCTTTCAAAATCTTTAAATTTTCAAAACATTACCATTGCACAATACATGTATTGGCTGAAAATACCGATATGATCTTATTTCTCTAATGATATGAAAGTTGTAATTCAATACAAAATCAAATGATAAAAAATAAGAAAAAGATAAAATTTTGTATTTTATGGGAAGCACTCCTCTAAAATCCACTCGTAAGATATAAACTTAAGAACCACTATCATCCATATTGTATATTAGTAAAAATAAAACCCTAGATTTTAACGTGCAACGATACATCATCATTTGGTGAAGGATTTGAGTGCGGTCTGATTGACTAGCATTAGAGGGTGATGATACGTCGGATCGAGATCCTCCAGGCTCTAATAAACAAATAACTACACATAGTTAAAAAATCGAAATGAGACAATTTTGTTAAATAACTGAATGTGTGACATTCATATTTTTTTGTTACTCCTTTTTACTCTCTTCTTTCCTATCATCTAAATTTCAATTTTGAAAACAATTGCAAACAATAAGGTTTCTCACTTTCATGAAATTAAAATATGTCCTTAAATTGCTCAATAAGAATAAGGGAAGGTTGTTAAGACGTGTCATATACATCATTTTTGTAAGAATATGTTGTGTAATTTGTTAATGATAAAAATTAGAGGGTAATTGCAAATATGTACACTAGTAAAACTTGTTTTCCATCTGAGTAAACCTACAGTTTTTTTTAATTGAGAGGTCACTCAAACAGAATTAATTATCAACTTCTACACTCTGTAACATATTTTTGTTAAATGACAAATTTGCCCCTCTTCTCTCTATTTCCTTCAACCAAACCAGATTCATTTTCGTCTTTGCAACTCCTCTCTCTCCTCCACATAATACAGTTTTGTTTCGCTCTCTCTGGCGCGCGCACAGAGAGAGAGAGAATGAAAGTTCGAATAAGAACCGCCATGAAATATTAGAACTACAGTTAAACATTTATCTATTTGGTCATGTGGTATTTCTTTAGTTGTTTAAGATCCATTAATTTTACGCTTCAAAACGAATCTTGGTAAAATCATATGAAATAAGACAGAATAAGGAATGATTGGTCATTAAATTTGAGCCGATAATTTTTACTCACGATCATAATATGTATGTGTGTTGGTTGCATGGATGTAATTTTTATTTAGGGACAATTTTTTCACTTGACAAGTATCAACTTTAAAATAAATTAATTCTTATTCACATGCTCACAAGTGATTGAACTATAGTTAGGGTCAAGTAATATTTGTAGTCAGACATAATTAAATGTCAAAAGTCTATTTATGATTATGATGTTTTCCAGAATCATTTAGATTTTGGGTTTGTAGGGTAAAAGTTTGAAAATTAAAATATAAAATAATGTGTAATGAAATGAAACAGTAAACAAAATTTCCGATTCTCAAATTGGTGGACAACAGCTTCAGATCTGTCCTGTGCAGAAAGTTGTAGTGAGAGTTTGAGTAGGCAGAGATGGATACCAGAAAGTTGCGGTCTCCGGCGGATCGGTTGATCTGGGCCATCATGGAGCTCGTTGATCGGAACGTCGACGTCCACGCCTGGGACGGCTCCGTCTTCTCTGGAGTCTTCTTCACTGCGTGCTTCGAGAAAGAACACTGTGCGTTCTCCTTTTCCTTTTGCTTTCTTCTGGGTTTTCATTTTCATTTGGAATCGTAATGTAGGTTTTGGCCAATTCATTTTGCATTTTGGAGAAAAAGTTTTCACATGTGTACTTGAATTGCTTGGATAGTTTGTTGAATCTATCATTTTGGGATATGTTTTCTTGCAATACCGCACAATCGATTGAATATACTGTAATACTTTTCATGGGTCTCAATTTTTAAGTCAAATTGCATGGGAGTTTTGATCTGTAGGAGAAATTGTGGTGGTTTGGTGAGATTTGGATGGTGGAAACTGGCCTCTGATCCGTGTTTTGCTTTTTGAAGAAAGAGAATTGACCTTGGTACCGTTAGTTTTTGTTTTAATAATCTAGAGATCCATTCGTTTGCCCAAGAAACAACCATTTTGATTGATGGGTTGCTAACAGCAGAAAACAAAACTAATGTGAAATAGTTGTGTAGTGCATTTCTGTTTGGTTTCATTATGTTTGTGATATACAGTGATTTTCTTCTAATTGGTTCACGTTTTATTCAGGTATTGTCTTGAAGAATGCAAGAATGACTAGAAAGGGGAAAAATAGTGCAAATGTAACAGAGGAGGTTCCAATAAGTATACTTATAATACAGACAGATGATTTTGTGCAAGTTGTTGTCAAGGCAAGTAACTCTTTTCATTCTTTCATTCTATTTAGTTACTTTTGTTCTTATTAATGTGATGTCTTTGTTGTTGTACATGTGGTTTGGTGTATAGAAAGATGAGCTTCCATCTAAAGGTACTTCTGGAAATGTAGCTGGAAATAATGTAGAAGCTGCTGCAGACACTATTGCTTCCTCTGAATTCACTGCAACAACAGCTCAGAAGGAAGAACAAATTAATCAAACAAGGTATTTTTGCTAGATTTTTTCTTATAAAAAATTTCTCTGAACAAGTTTTTTCTCATTTTAAAGTGGTATAGATAAAAAAATGGGTTAAAGATTGATTACCCTCACGGGAAAATTGTATTTTGATAATTTTCTTTTATATCGATTTACTGCCATAAATCATAAATAAACCTGGTGTTTTAGTCATCTCTACAGTTTTAATGTCTCTTAAGTTGGCTTATTTGTTTTTCAACTCATGTACTAATTGATAAGCGACCTATTGCCCATGTTCTCTTAAGCACCCACTTCTTATGTTTAGCCTTCTAATATGAATCTTATTCTTCTCAGGGCTCAAGTAGTGTTGGGATAGTTACATACCTTTTTAGTTTTTGTATTAGTTTGGGATTATGATTAGTTTGGGTTAGAGTCCTTTTAGTATTTGTATTAGTTTGTTAGTTGGGTTTAGGGTTTAAACAAGCTATAAATACATGCAGGTTCCATGAATAAAACATTGAAAAATTATTAGTAAATTGTTTCATTTGAGAACTTGAGTTCTCTCTAACGAAATCTAAATTGAGATTAGAGCTCTCTCATTAATCGAGCTCACCTATCCATCCAAATCTAAGTCATAACTCGATCCACAAACCTGGGACAATATCAATTTGTTACAGTCGAGAGTTATGGTAGACTCGAGGTCATTCAATGAGAAATTTGAGGTGTTCCTTATTATGTACAAGCAAGACAAGATCGACACTGAGGCGTGACTGCAAGACATGGCCAACAAGGTTAAGCAACTCTCTTAGTTGCTTCACTTACATGGTAGAAAGGTGAGGCTAAATGAGGTTGTTGTCTCTGGTTCGAACTTGCCTCCAAAAATGGAGCAGGATAAGGAATCAAACCAAGAGCAAAGCAAGAGTTTTGCGCCGTCAAACCTTGTTGTGGATAATCCTGATGCTTCTAAGGATTGTGATATGACATTGCTAGCGCATGGAAACAGGAAGCCAATACCACAAATTTCCAAAACAAGGAAAACTCCTACAAAGGACAACAATGAAAAAGATGGTGACAATAAAAAGAATGGATATATTGTTGAAGATCAACACTCTTCAGAGTTAGAAAACAAAATTTATGACTTATTCAGACATGAGGACACGTTTATAGCTAGACTGCATATTATTATTTTCGTTGGTGGCGATTTGATTTTGTATATATAGGTTGTCTACGATCCGTGAATCCCACGCTCGCGGAGCGCGATTTGAAGGGGGGGAGTAATGATATGAATCCTATTCTTATTAGGGCTCAAGTAGTGTTTGGATAGTTACAAACCCTTTTAGTATTTGTATTAGTTTGGGTTTATGATTAGTTTGGGTTAGAGTCCTTTTAGTATTAGCTTGTTAGTTGAGTTTAGGGTTCAAGCAGGTAGGCTATAAATACCCGCAGGTTCCATGAATAAAGCATATGGAAAACTAAAAGTAAATTGTTCCCTTAGAGATTTTGTGTTCTCTCTAACAAATGCTAAATTGAGATTAGAGCTCTCTTGTTAATCGAGCTCCCTGTCTATCACAATCCGAGCCATAACTCGATCCACAAACCGGGACAGTATCACCTTCATTACACAATATTGCAAAAATGACAGTCCAACGATATTAATTGTATAGGCTCTACTCCTGTCGTCATTATGGTAATGGTATATAGTCCCTGATAGTTACACTTCTTGGTGATCTGGAGGGAAGCTTTTACTCCTTACGTGTATACGGTTTTCAGACAGGCAGTTGTGAGTGTCCTAGGTGGAGGACTGCGCTGTGTGACTGGCCTCTTGTAATGATCCATTATGAGCTAATATCATAGGTGAAACTCAGAATATCATATGTGAACATCTAGTGACTGAAACTTGTCAGTCAAAAGATCTAGAATTTGGTGATTCCTTACAATTGGCATGCAGGATAATCTTTTGGCTTTTTGGACTCACAGTTGAAGTTACATTGAATAGTGGCATTTGACTTGCGTTTATTCTTCTAAGCAAATCATCAAATATTTCCCCTTGCATTGTCCATTAAAGTTTTGACCGAAAAGTTGGGCATTGTGAGCATGTTAATATGTTATAGATATGTTTGTTATCCTGAGATTCTTGTAAAACATTTATTGGCAGACAAACTGGGGATGGCATCTCACAGGGGGACCATGATGGCTATAGCAAGGAGATTGTATGTGTAGATAAGAGTACCTGATTTCATTATATATTAAACAGTATATCCATTTCCTACATTATACTCTATTTCTATTGTTTCTGCAGGCTGATGGAATTGAAGAAGGCTCATGTTTGCAATGTGAGTTCAATATGCACAGTACCCTATTTTCAATTTTGTACCCGAAAACAAAGATGCTATGTCTAATTTATGCCAATGCAGAATGTTTTGGTTAGCCTTTTTGTGAGTGAAGTTATGTTAGAGAAAAGCGTACAATTTTTTATGGTTTTTATGTATTGCACTTAGAAGATTTCTATTACATTGTTTTGATGTTAGGGATTTGACACTTCACATTCTTGAATCTTTCCATCTCGGGGCATTTTTGCTTACACTTACTGCTATATGTAAAGGTAGATTCGAGGTTGCTCTGAATCACTTAATCTGTGTGTATTTTGCACAAAGTTTACTCTGAAATGCATTGTTGGATTTCCTTAGAAACATCACTAGTATAGTAACATTGTGTTTTTGGCTGCTTAGACTTTTCCTTCTTTATTAATAGGTTATTATCCTTGCATGTCTGTAGACACAAACTATTAACATAAATATTTTGCATCCAGTGAATTCTAGTGGTGCCCAAGTAACACCTGTTGCTGAAAGACATACTTCAGGTGTTTCTCCCTCTTCCAGTTCAGCTGTTGATGTTACTTTAGACATGAGTTTACATTTATCAGCAGCTTCAACAGAAGTGGTCCCTCCCCAAGGTTCAGAATTGAACAAAAGTACACAGGTAACTACATATTTAGAGCAACCGCTTCTAAATTACTTTGAGTTGTTTGTCTCAGTTTATATTTGGAATATCCACCAGTTGATTTTGTCAAGTTGTTATTAGCAACTTCTATCTACTTCATTACTTCTCTAACCATGCCTACCATTTCTTTTTGACATGCATGTTTAGGAGTCTAAGCTCAACCCTGAGGCTCAAAACTTCGCTCCATCTTTTACAAAACCTGAGGCCGAGATTCCTGGAAGGCAAGCAAATGCAGACATGGCTAGCATGCCTAACTATCATGTAGCACCTGCTGCTTCTCGGCCAGGAGTTGGAATTTGTCCTTACGCATATCAATATCCTGTTCCTGGAAATGGAGGCCCTCAATTTTCCCAGCATGTATGTATTGTTGAGTTAACAACTCTTATATTTCAGCATCTTCCTCCTAGTTGACACAGTGTATGTGCTTCAGCAATAATGTTCACTGAACATCTTAGAGTAGATGTACCTGATATTGATTGACTAAGAGGGAAGAAAAGGGGGCTGATAAAAAAGAGAGTTAAGAATAGGGGGCTATTCCATTTAAAACTTGAGATTACTGATAACTGGGGTTATATTTTGTGAAGTTATTCAAATTTTTACAAGCAAAACTAGTTCCAAAGCAGCTCTTGGTAAATGGCTTAAGTGTCAAGATTTTTATAAATTACAAACCAAAAATTTGTAACGGCAAAGGGAATATGATATACCACCTGTTCTATGACAATGATGGTTAACATAATATCACATATGTTAATTCGTTCCAGAAATTAGAACGTGACAAGATAGTCTTAATTTCATTTATCCAATTGGCCGCCTCTGTGTATGAAACTTTATAAGTTGTTCCATTTTTACTTGGCTTCGTTGCCATTAAGAAGTGACACTTCATCTCCTTTTAGTTAGTTTCCTTTTAGAAGGGAGAAATATGCTAACCCATGATTTATGTGAATATATAAAAATGTCCTTAATTACATTTACAAATGTCACAAATCATGATATTAATGTTGAGGTGTTAAAAAACGCTAAGACATTATGTTAACGATTCGTTTGACCAATGTCATTCATTGGTTCTTTAGAAACACAATAACCAATGTTGTATGTAGCTGTTTGTGCTGCTGCCCGCAAATAAGGGATATAATTGATATTCCTAAGCAGGAAATTAGTATATGGGCTGAAACTTAAAATTTGGCATGTTTTGAATCAGTAATTATTTATTACAGTTCATTCATCTAGTCAATATATTAGTATTTGGTTAGATTGTGTAGAACTCTGATCGTAATTTTCCTGGGGGTTTCTATTTTTGGATACAGGTCATTAGACATATGGGAAGTGGGATCCAGCCAGTTAGATTTGCTAGTCAATATTCGCCTGCTCATGTTGGACCTCCATATGTCCATCCAAATTCTCCTAATGTAAGAATCTGTCAAGTCTTCTAGCATCTGTCCTGTGGTTTCTTCCCATTAGTCTTTAGCTAATAGAGTTGGAGCTTGGATTGCTGATGATCTGATGCTCCTAAAATTTCTCTCTACAGGTTATGGCTGCACCTTATGAATATCCTTTACAAAACCTTGTTGGACAACATCCTTACGTGCAACAGCATCCTTACTTGCAGCATCCTTATGCACAGTACCCTTACGCCCAACATCCTTATGTGCAGCATCCTTATGGAAATGTGATTACTTATGTAAGATGCAATCCTGCAACTATAGAGACCACGTGATATTTATTATTGATTCTAGTATCTGAAAGTTTCTTAAACTGACCACGATGACTTGAAAGTCGCTTAGTGCTATAGGGATTTCTGTCATGCTGTTTTTATTTATTTTTTCTGAGATCAGATTATTAGGGTTCGAAAGTGTACTGTCTGCGAATAGGTTGTGCATATATGCTTGACTCGCATGTGCATTTTCAAGTAAACAAGTGCATTTGTTGGTCATATTTTTGTACCGTTGTGTTGATAGATGATGCACAATTTTATAGCGAGATGGTTAGACAGTGACAATTGAAGGCAAACAATAGATAGTCTATTGAGTGAAGTGATGGAACTAGAGATGTCATCTTGTACTAAAACTTACTATTGACGACTACAGCGAGAGATCCTGTGGAATAGAGGTTCTCATGATGCATTAGAATGGTGAAAAAGAGAACAAATATGATTTTCTCTCTCCTATTCTTAAATTGATCTGCATTTATATGCTCTATCTTTGCATGCCTGGGAGAATATGTTTTATTCATATTACTATGCTAATTGGCACTTCATTTTAATTGGTAGGATGTTGTTCACGGCACAGCAGGCATTCCACCAGTGCCTGCTCGTCCTCAGGTGAATCCATACCAAGTCCAATATCCAAAGAGTCAAGGTACATTCTAATCTACAAAAACTGGCTGTTTAGGTAGTCTCTGTGCATATAACAAGAATTTATGTGAAATGCTACAGTCAAACTGATGTTTCAGGTCCTTTGCTTTGATGAGCAGACATTTTGTGTCTTTTGGTGAAGAAAGACTGTTTCTAGGTTTATGCATATTTGCTTCACAGCAGTTCATTTAATAATGGGTATCTAGTAGAATCATTCTTTCAACTTTGCATATCTGAATTGAGTTGAGTTTTTTTTATTGTGATCTAATCTAATCCCCACCAAAAACCTGCTCCCAAGCAGGTGACTCACTAGGATCCGAACACTAGATATCATATGACCAATTAGGCCAGTCGTAGTTGGCCTGAATGAGTTGAGTTGAGCTGTGAGGCAGACTTGGAAGTTTGAGTTCATCTTCTGGAATGAAAGTTGATCGTATTTTCTTTGTGACTCAACAACCACCAGGTTATCGTATTGCTCTTATATCTACCAGTACATAACTTTGATCATTGTATTGCAGGAAATGTAGCGGCCGGCCAAGCATTGCAGCTATGCATGCCCCCATCATTTTACACAGGTGGACAGCAAAGGATTTCAGTGCCAAGCCACTTCTCACTCTTGCAATCTCGCTTCTCAACTAGTCGCCGCATCCCAATCCCGGGCTCAAATGGCCTCTTTAACACCAAACTGTCATAAATAAATATCAGTAATCCTTTCAATCACACCTCCTCATTTTTTCTCATAAGAAGAACAATAAGGGTTAGCTAAATTTTGGTATCAAGTTATATTTGTTTCATGAGGCAGTCTGTTGTATAGTTGCGTGCTATTATTATGGCTTTTTGGTTATTTAGAACAACATGAAGAGCTCATTTCTTATGAAAAATCTCATGTAATTGCGTGTAGCTTGGTCACTGTTTTGTTATTTTTTAATTAGACATTTCACACCCATTTTTGGGAATGGCAAGTGATTTTCTGTCCTATTCTCTGCCATAATTGGATTTGATTTGATTTGGATATATAATAGGGAATCCGTTCTTAATATGAAATATCCATCAAATAAAAGCTATAATCAAATTTCAAATATAGACATAATAATTTATTAAGCAACAAAATGTTATTAGAAATGGCAGTGGAGTAGGTTTTTTCCTCCTCAATCCCAACCCTGTAGGGTCATTTTTATGTTTATCCAATCTGGCCTGGCCTTGTAGGGTGGCGGGAATATACGTCCACAAAATTAATATAAAAAATATTTTAATTAATATAATAAATGTTCTTTTCTTAACACTTCAAATGTGGATTGGGGGAATCCCGACATGATCCTTTCCTGAGTAAAAAAGTTGCATTTTGAGGGGTAAAACTTACTATTAAATGTGTCAAACTTTTGTCAAGTTGTTCGAGCTTTATTTGTTAAGCATTAGTTCGTTATAATTAAGCTTAATTTTAATTTTAATTTGAGGTTGAACTTATTTTAATAAATATGTTAAACTTAATACTAACTCTTCAAGACTTGATAAACTATTAGATCAAATTTTTAATAAGTTGCTCAAACTCCTTCATTAAGTATTTGGGTCAAGTTTATTATAATCAGATTTGAGTTGTATTTAAGCTGAAGGTCGAGCTCGTTTAATGAATGAGTCAAAGTCAAGCTCAACATTTCAAGACTTAATGAGTTTGACTCGTTTAAAATTTAACTAATTTTTAATTTTATTTAATATATTCACATATAATTTTACTTAATATTTGTAGTTAAACTAAATGGGTCAAATTCAGGTTTGAATGTTTTTTTACTAGGCAAATTCAATTTTAAAAATATATTCTATTTCAAACTCAAGTTGAGCAATTTGACGAATTAGACTTGTTTCAGCTTGTGCTACACGTCTATTGGACTATGGCATTCCATCTCCACCATTTGTGGTAAGCAATTTCGATTGTTTATGAACAAAGTTAAAGAATTTTTTTTAGAATAGTTAAGTAACATTAGGGTTTACTTTGTTATATATAAGTATGAAGTTCTTTTACTTATTTTTTTTCATTAACCTGGTTTGTTTTGTATTGCTCCCCGCGTAAATGAACTTCTATCGTAAATCATTTCAAGTTATTCATTAATAATACATAATATTTCATATAATTTATAAACTCAAATGGAGGTTTAAAACGAAGGCAATGTGGGAATAGACGTTCGAGGACTCGAATCACGAGTCAGTCAAACGGTCGTAAGAGCCTAAAAACAACTCCAAAGGAGACCTTGTAAACACGGACCAACACCATCATTAACAATTAGAAAAAAAATTGAAAGCTTTTTCACCAAAGGATGTATGTGAAGTGGTAGAGACATTATGTAATGTAATAAGCATGAGTTCGCTTGTTCATAATTTCATGTCGACGGTATTGCGAGTTTAATGATTGTTAATTAAAAAACCTGAAAACTTTTCTTCTCTAACTTTTTCAGAAGAGTTTGACGATGATGATACCTATATAAATCCTCTCCATGAAGAGCATGAGTGACATGGCCAATCAAATGTACACACTCAGTTGCTGCAGAGGAACTAACATGGGAGTTTTCACTAGCTCCTATATTAGCCCAATTTGATAGGCAATGTTCTCCCTCGAAACCTCCCATGTTAGGGCTTTCAAATCCGACATTCACAAGTTTTAGAAATGAAAGAGAAATGGAAAGGCTCAATGCAATGTTGAGATCACAATGTGCCTCTCCTCCATTTCTGTTTTTCAGATTATGATATGAAACAATAACTCAAAGACACTATTATACTAGTTCGCTTCTACAAGTGTACGAAGGAGGAAATACTAATAATTATTGAATAGCCAACTCTGATTCAAAATTTTACTATGCTTTGATTTTGGTTGGAAGGGACGATTAGAGGTTGGAAGGGATGCTGCTGGCATAGGTGAGAAGAAGAAAAAACATGGCACAATTTAAAAATAATAATTAATTTTTTTAAGGTTAAAATAAATTTTATTAATTAAATAGTAACTAACCCGACATCAAGCCGAACAGCTGAAGTTACAGATGGTGGGAAAGACACCTCATTATAATCCCAGCTACTGTTGGTTAAAACATATTTGTCAAATTTGTGAGCCATTTGATTACGACATATTAAACTCCTCCAAAGTTGTTAGTCGCCTGCTAAATTTATTTTTTGAAAGTAAATATGCTAATGTGAAAAAAATGTGGTTTTTTTCTGACAAAATAGAATCCTACTTTCTTTAATTTGCTTCTCATCTCATTCACTAGCCACATATAATTATGACATTTACTCATTTATTATACAATTTTCTATAGGAATTAAAGCCTTTAGTATAACTCTTTCGTCATTTTTAAGTATTGGGTATGAATGACAATGGTATTTTAGTTGTCTTGATAAAAAGATGGATCGCAGCCCATCAATACAAAATATCACTGAAAATCATGAAAATGTGTGTATTTTCGATGCTAGACACATCTCACTCAAATATAAAAATGACAATAATGTTTTAGTCCCAAGATGAATTTAAGTCTCGATAGAAAGATGGATTGCAACCCATTAACAAAAAATGGGGTATCACCCAAAGGAGACGTCATGAAAATATGTGGTATTTTCAATGCGAGACACATCTTTCTCAAATTAAGATGAAATAAATAAGGGTAGATTAGATATACACATAGAATAAAATTGAATGTAATATTAAAATATGATTCACCTAAAAGTTTGAATTAGTAAGTATAAATTTAAATTTATTATTCAAAATTAAACTAGTATTTGATTTACACTTTTTTAATATAAGACACCAGCAATATGAGATGTTGTACTTAAATAGTGAACATTTCACCGAAATCGTAATAATATAAAAAGTTAAATGATTCTAACAACAAATTTTGATATTATGTTAAATTTTGATGACTGAAAATTTCATTAATGTAAATGAAGGAGCAAAATATTTAAAAAGCGACAAATAGATACATGACATATGTAACGCTAAAATACAAAGATGAATAATTCAGTGTCGAAAGTATCTGAGAGGTAGAAGCTATCTAAGATGGGTCATGTGATATGGCTCTCTCTTTCTCTCTTGCAAAAGAAAAGGAACAAAATAGGCCGAAATGATTTGAGAGGTTGTGCCAACAGAGTTGTCAACCCACCATCATATCTTCACATGAATCTCCTTCTTCCACCTCAATAAAGCCTTCACTTTTAACTCCATATCATGCATTTCCTAATGCCATCTTTGAATTAAAATATATTACAATTGAATTTACTTATTTTATAGGTAATATTGAAATAAGGGAAAAATACACTTATCTCCTTTATACTTTACACGATTTTCACTCAACTCCCCTGCAAAAAAAGAGTTATTCTGTAAAATCTCCGTAGTTTACTAATGTTTCACTTAAGTATGACGGGATTAGTTTTTGGTCACGTGACCATCACATGGGTGCTCTTTTTGTGAAAATGACATAATTGCCCTTCTATTCATTGTCTTCTTCCCCTGTAACCCACATCTACTGTTTTTTTGTCTTTGTTTTTTTAATTTGTGATGAGAAACGAGTTATACCTTAAGTTTCAATCTGGGATGGTTTGATTTTTGGTGCAATTTGGGGGATTTGGTGGGGATTTGCTTTATGTGCTTCTGAGGAGATGGAGAATCACCACCACCATCGTCAACAACCCTCACAGGGTCACATATCTCGTCAAGCGCGCTGAATCGGATCATTGCCATTCAAAGAAACCTTCGCACACCTGAAACGAGCTCCACCGTCCACCGTCACGTCGCCACCCAATCGAGCTCTATTGTTGCCGACCTTGCTCATCCTTCGCAAGTCGCACCGCAGCAGAGTTCCAACTTCTCCCGCCAACCGATCTGCACTTCCAGGAATTGCGCCGCTAACTGACCTCCTCTCTCATCCACTAATAAATCTTCCTCCACCGTCACCGATTTTATCTGACTGGATCTGAAAATCGAAGCTGTGATAGTGACGGTTAAGAGCAAGCAAGTGAGGGTTAGGATCGTGGAAACAATCGTCACTCGATTGGGGCTCACCAACGAGAATAGAGATTATTGTTGATGTGGGTCCGAGGAATTGAACCCACATACTCCATTTCTGTGCCAGTCGACCTCAATCCCGATACCTAGAAGCTCGGCGAGAAAACCCAATACATCTCCCTGACAGCCTTGCTCGGAGACAGGTCACTGCCTCTAATCATTCCAGGAACCTTGTGGCTTGTGGTTTTCCAGCGGATCGAGGCCACTAAACGAAAAATTATTATTCCAAAGCATAAAAATGACATTTATATTCCATCTCATATTCTCAAATTGATATTAATGAATTTAATCCCTTTTGAGAATAAGTGAAATGTAATTTTGATTTACAGCTACTAATTTTGGTTTCTCATATGGTTTTAGTTTGAGGAGAGAGAAAAATATCAGAATTGGAGAGAGAGGAAGAGAGAGAATGAATGACAAATTTTTGAAAATTTAATGGTTAGTTGAGAGCATTTTGGACATTTTACCTGCAATTTAACTTCGTCAGTCCTAAGTGAAAAATTAGTAAACTACGAGGACTCCACATAACGACTTTTTTTTACGAGAGAGTTAGGTGAAAATCGTGTAAAACACGAATGAGGTATGTGAACTTTTTCCTTAAAATAATCCAGCCATGATGACAAAAATTACTTTAAAATTTAATATTTTCTATCTAAATTTTGGACGTGTCCTAAACAAAAAGTTTGTATCCAATGTAGCCAAATCTTATAATTAGTAGGCATAACTAAGTGAAAAAAATGTTTACTAATCACTTATCATTTTCTCATTAATTTATCTTACTCTGCACACGCAACCATCCATCTAAATCACCTCTATAAGGTGTTTGGTCTAGCCATGCAATCATCTATCCATATATA
>JAYMTP010001966.1:0-21537 GCA_036897365.1 Geranium brycei
CGTTTATATTTATAATTTAATATCATATACATGATTGCATATGGTAAAATGACATGGAAATGAGTCAACTCCAGCATATACCGTTAAAATATGCTGTGGTATTGTTTCTTTCTTCGATTAGTTAGTCTGTACAATATTCTGTTAAAGCACAAAAAAAACAATAGATGCAAAATAAATTATTTTAGTAAAATGTCAAAATTTCATTTAAGAAATTGGTGTAAAGGGAATTAGTTTTGTCACGCACCTGCAATATCAAATGGTCTACATTTCAAATTTTTACAAATTAAGCGGAAACTAAATATCTACTCATGTAATATACTTAAAAAAACTTATACTCAAATCATCATATTTTTTATAAATAACAGTTTTAGATTCTAACTAGGGGTGTAAACTAGACAAACCCAACCTAATTTTGGCAATATTACTCGGGTCGAGTTCAAGCCAAACACTTATTTCTCAAGCCAAGTCAAGTCTTAACAAAATTTAGTTCAACTCAACTAGTTAACATTCTTATTATTAGATTTAAATAAGGTAGACTCTTGACTAAAATATTCACTTTATACTCTTTTGTAAGTTAATATGATGAATACCCTCACCGTAAATTATCAACTAAGGTGTCTGCTCATGCAAGTCCAGAAATGTCAAAATGCTAAACGCTAGAATGAACTATGATAGAGAAAGTTCTTAATATTATAGTTTGAGAAAAATAAACAAACTTTGACCGATAAAAAATATATAAGGTTCTCCAATTCAAGGGAATTAAAGTAGTGCATAGAATTGAACCATAACAAAGTCACTTCAAGACTCCAATCCAAACATTAAAAGAGCCAAAATTTCCAACAGATTCTAATAAACCCAAAAAAATTACATCACTTCAAGCCTCAGTCACCGGATATTCAAACACCACATCTTTTCCAGTGAGCTTCCTGTAGACACCGGAAAAGGTATCGAGTTTGTACTCAGTGTTGTTCTTCTCCTTGGGGTCCAAAAAGATCTGAGTAGAAGAGAAACAGAATTAGCACCATTACTACAGATACTGTGTATTGGATGAACCTATATACGGAAATCATTTCAATTGCAACATAACTACCTTGATGATCTTGGACCCATCAAGACGGTATCTCACACGTTTGCCTACAATCTCTGCAGGATACACAACATCCTCAAGCACTGCATCATGTACAGCCGTCAGGGTACGGGTGCGAGGCCTGTTCACAGCTGAGCCCTTCTTTGGTGGACGCACAATCCTTCTTGTGGCAATGAATACGACATCCTGATAGTGAAGGTAAAGTGGATTCATTTAATCAAACAACTAAGACTGCAGTACGAATTTCTCTCAATTGGAAAACAAATAAATTCAAGTATTAAATTATTACCTTTCCACTGAACTTCTTCTCAAGCTCTCTAACAAGTCTCAGATGAATCTTACGGAAAGCCTTCCTAAGCCTGTATGGCACATGGATGACAACAGCCTTGCGGTTTCCAGACACGTCCATTTGACTGTGCATGTAAAATGTGACCATCGTGATCATTATAAAGGCTAATGATACAAAAAATGAAAACTTTAAACTATTTAGCAGAAGATTTTATCCATACACTGCAGCATTGATGTAAAGATCTTTCAGTTCACTTTTGAGATCCTGGCTGGTATTCTCAAGATCAAACAATGCCTGAAGACATAACAAAATATTAATGTTACATCATAGATGAAATGATATTCAAACTAAAAATAATTACTATAATCATAAAATTCAAACCTGTCCAACTGACTCCTCAAACTCAGTGGGTGCAGCATCCTTATCCTTTAGAATTTTCTTCTGAGAGGAGTACATCTTGATTTCTCTGTTCAAAGATGTATCAAAGTTAGGCCAAATGACTTACAAATATTTTTCAGAATGATTGAAGGGTACTTTTTATTCATAAAATATTTTATGAATCTGTAGATAGTTGCAGCTGCAGGTCCCCAACCCAATAATATGATTTGTCACAATAAAATAAACAAGTTTTGGGTTTGTAGAGCAATAGTTAGAATTGCCAAAGTACAAGAAACCAAATTGGTGGACACTCATAATCATAACTTCATAGTAACATTAAGTTAATTAAGACCTCCATGTAGCATATAATGGAATGTAATATAACAAAACAGAAATGAACATCTAAATACTACAAACACACATAAAAAGAACTTCATTCCAGTGTTAACTCAATCACCATGTACAGGTAGTGGCATTGCATACATTTTTATGTTTCTTCACAAATTTGACGTAACTAAACAATTAGTAGCATAAAGTGTAGGCTTCTAAAACAATTTTTTTATACATCTACATACTACAAACACACATAAAAAGAACTTCATTGCACTGTTAACTCAATCGCCATATACAAACAATGGCATTGCATACATTTTTATGTTCACAAATTTTCTGTAACTAAACAATTAGTGGCATGAAGTGTAGGTTTCTAAAACAATTTTGTAAACTTAAAATTGTATGATCCAGTATACAACATACTCAAATCAGCCAAATACAAACAACCTATGCTTTATCAAATCCAATTAACAGTACCATTGCAAACAATAAACCCCAATTAACACAAACCCAATGCATTACTTGCATCTGCACACATACTGATAACAGTCTCAACCATGGCAAGCTGAGAAATTGTCAAGACTCAGTAGCAACAAAATCCATTTCATCAAATTGAATTAACAGTACAGGTGCAAACAATAAACCCCAATTAACACAAATCAAATTGCATTATTTGCATCTGAACATCCATGCCAAGCCGATTGAGAAACTGTCGAGATTCAGTAGTAAATGTGATGCGACGGTAACAAATGTACAAGAAAATAGATACAATCACAAACCATTGTTTTGTTCACCACGATTCTAACAAATTCAAAGCATTGCAAAAATGAAGAGAACCAAATTGATGAAAAAGAGCTGAGCAGTTTCGTACGTACCGAGAGATGGAAGCGAAGGTCTGGTGCAGAGAAACCCTAAATTCTCACTTCCGCTTGAGAGTCTAAGCAGAGAGACGCGAAGAAAGATATTATAGGGGAAGAGGTGGTGCCCTGATTTCGACGGCCCAGATTGCTCTATCATATAGTCAACGATTGGTCAATTATATGAACGGGCCAGGCTCTATCATACGGGTATTTTCCTACCTCCTTTTGGTGGCTTTGGTGGGCCAGCCCAAATAAGAATACGGGCCCAGATATAAATCAATTCAACGCTATAGGCCCAATGATTCAAAAGGTTTTCTTTTGGATTTGAGCCCAAACATATCGTTGTAACTTTTGTTTACTGTTACGACGAGTTTTTTTTAGCAATATAATAAACACCCAAATTTGTGAGGTTGGTGGAGTTTTGTGAGGTTGGTGGAGTCGTTAATATTCATGGAAGATATTAGATCAAATATTTAAGGGTTTAGATCTCTGTATGTGATTATATTTCAAGTCAATATGTTATTACAAAATTTATTTAAAAATATTATTTGCATTAAGATACTCAAATTTCTTTAAATTTAAAAAGTAAATGATAGGATTGAAGTTTTGGGAGAGAAACTTATCATGTTGTCAATATTTAATAAATATTTATTATTCATCAATCATTATAAATTATAATTACAATGTGTCTTCATAAAATAACTTACACAAAAAATTCATAAGTTTGTTGTGTAAAACACAATAGATAATAAATTAAATTAAGGTAAACAACAAAGAGAACACCAATATCTTATATATAAATCTACAAACTTATCCTAACCGTCTATCTCATAAATGGATAAATAATCAACACTTATGGTGGTAGATTATATGATATTTCATCGTAATAAATAATTGTTTCATAAAATTAGTATGTATCATTTAAATGTCTTTGCGTGTCATTAATTTTTCTTCTGTGGCGTTGTAATTCAGTGCCTTATTAAAATACGGCAGTTCATGAAACGATTCTCGTAAATGGTTCACGAAATGAGTTTCATAGTATAAGTATTTCATAAAAGGAGTTTTATAAAAAGTTTATGAATTGAGTTTCACATGTTTCAACAAAATAAACATTTGTTTCATAATTGGCTGGTGCGTAATTGTAATAAACTATTTCAAAGATAGAAAATTAAAGAACTCATATATTAAATTTAAATGTTGAAGCTTGTTGTTTCGCATTAATAAAATATATCAACTCGTTGATGAATATGTCTGGTTCTTTAATAATAGCAACACAAAAACAAAATTCAATCTATTTAAAAAAAAAATACAACCTCATAAAACAACAAACACTTATTAAATCGAGATACGCCCTACAACAAATGGTTCTTTCTCTGGCGCCGCAACCTTGGCTCCCTGGAATTAAACGTTGTAGCCGCCAACGTCTCTCGGTTGTGCCCCGCCTCCATCCCCCAATCCTTCGTGCAGTGTGGCATCAAGATTAAGAAGCTCCACAAGCGTTCCAGCTCCGAGAAGCAACACTTGTTGTCCTCGCTTGATTCTCCTCCTCTTGGGATCTATTCGACTCCATGGAGATCGTCGTCATCGGATCACCCCGAGAACTACTTCTCAGTCACCGCCGCCTTGGAGCATCATTCACATGAGAAGCTCCAAGCCAGAGAAGGGGAGTTTCAGACCCAATCTAGATTAGGTTTAGTGTCAATACCCACCGACGCGAACGTCATATGGAGCTTCACTAATCTGGCAGCAGCGGTGGCGACTGTTTGAATGGGAGGAGATTTCAGAGCAGTGTGTCGTTGTTGCGGTCCAGGTTGTGGAACTCGGATATCACAGATATATCAACCAACTGACAAAAAGATAGATTTGACAAACTTGAAAAAATCACAAGAAACTCGCGGCAAAACACGTTTTATAATAAATAAATAATTAGTTAAATATACATATACTCATATTTATTATGTATTAAAGACAAAATGAATGGTATTTAATCATTTTAGTTTCAAACTTATCAATAATCACTCATTGGGATAATGTAATTGTTTACAACTTAAATATAAAATCAGAATTAATTAATTTAATTGAAATTAATTGATCTCGACTGGATTAAACCGAATTAAACCGAACTTAATTTAAATTTGCTCAATTGACCGGTATTTTGGCCGATTATCACGGTATCGTTGCGGAAAATATATATTACCGATATCTGATTGCGGTAGAGAAAGGGATGTGAGGGATGCTACATTTTAAGATTCAATTATGATTATGTATAGTGTATAATGCCATCTTTACCCTTCTAATAATATTTTGATTTGCTTAATCATTAACTAATGAAACAACTCATAATATTGATTCAATGATATCCAACTAGGGCTGTTCACGATTTGAGAACCGACCGGACCCGACCGGAACCAAACCGACCGAACCAGGTCGGTTCTCCAAACCAACCACATGAGCCCGAACCGAGACACAAACTCGGTTTGTCTCAAACCGAACCGAACCTGTCCGTCAGTTCTCGGTTTGACCCGATCCAACCGACTTTAATGATGTCAGGCCCATATGCATTAATTTGGCCCAACTTCCTGAGCCCAAATGCATGATATGGCACATATCTCAGAACCAAATTCATCTCATTCAAAAAAATTTAAACTATTATTTATTAATAATCAAATTAACGTTAAGATTATTAATAAAATTAATGCAAATCTCATTTAAAGGAGAGTGTACGTTTGAAATACTTTGGGTGATTCTTGTTCTATTTATAAAGGAGAGAAAGAGTGAGAAGTTTACTCTTTTTCGAAAAAGGATTTTATAAGCAATAGGGGCAAGACGTACCGCGTATGATAAGAGATAATAAATCCCGCGTATGATAAGTGAGATAATAAATCGTTGCGTGCAAGAGTCGCCAAAGGAAAGATTTCCACCAGCCCAAGCAAGAAGGAGAAGTCACCTAGATAGACGAGAAAGTGTCTGAGTTTTCCTATTAGAAGAGAAGGAAAGTAGGGCGTGAAGCCTAAACACCCAAGATCATGCATGGATCTAACCCGCACTCTTTCCTTTCTTGATGTGGGACTTTAGGTATTGCTACAATTTTTGGAGAGTGAAATCTAATTATGGAATATATTAAAAGAATCAGCAATGATTCCAAATTGATGTGTGGTTTATTGGGCAAGCTCTCCATCTGCTACCTCTTTGTCCCTAGTTCAAATCCTGCTGCAGCCATTATTATGTATTAATTTTTGTATATTGGTCTGGTTCTCAGTTACTAGATGAACCATCGGTTCAGCTCGGTTTCGAACGGTTCCCAGCAGATCATACCGAGACCGAACCGGCGACTGATCGGTTGTTGTGAGAACCGACTGATTTGGTTAACCACCCGAATGGTCGCGGTTCAGTCCGGTTCGGTTCAATTCAACACCCCTATATCCAACTGTGTACATTTACTTTTAGGTTTGTATATTGGTAAGAGTTTGTAAAAGATCTTATCCTAAAATCAAATAGCTACTAATTTTTCATAAAGAATTACCAAAAGAATAGGTAATAAATGGTGTAAGAAATAAAGAGATATAATTAGACACGCAAGCGTAAGTTACTAACTCCAATATGAGAAATCAATTTTAGACAAATCACCAATTTCTGATACTTATAATATATTCAAAGCCGCGTCTGGTTCTTTTCGTTTCTTCCATTTTCCTGAGAAAATTGGTAGTTGTTTGACCTTTCAATAGCTGTTTATTAGCTTCTCTCTCCGTCTCTGTCATTTTGTAGAGAGAGAGAGGAATGCGAATTTGGCCGCCCTTCAATTTCGTCTTCTTCAAAGTCAAACCAACATTGGGCAAGTCGACTACAGTAACAGTTACAACAACGATCTATTCCTCTTTCCATCTTCTTCCCTAAAAGTCTCAACCTTTCTCCATTTCTGTATCTGGGATCTTACGGTTTCTGCAAAACATCCATTGGGTTTTATCTGTAGATCAATTTCTGAATCTGCAGTGACCTGTTTTTTCTCTCTCTCTCTCTCTCTTTTCTCTGATGAATTCCAATACGGCGACTTCGAGCTCCGGAGGTGCCGGATCTGCCGATCCTTCAGCCGCCAGAAGAAACTCCAAGCGACCCAAATGTAATTTTCTGTTTCTGTGAATTTTCTGGGGTTTTAGGTAGATTTCACGAGAACCCACTTTGCGATTTCTTGTGATCTTTACTGGGTTTCTTGTTTTGGCTTGGTTGGTTAGATCCTCTATTTAGTTGAAACGATTCTTTTTCGACATGTCTGTAACATCTTTGTTGTTTGATTTCCATTAATGTGTTCTATGTTTGACTTAGTATTGTATGCTTGTTTTCATCATTTATTTTTTGTATTTGTTGCTTTTGAGAGGCTTGAGGTGAAATTTGGGCTATGATGTTGTCTAATTGTCCTTTTAGAGGTCTAAAAACAAATTTTCAAATAGGAAAAATATTATTTGATTGGAATCAGCCTATGAATTTCCATAGAAGTCCATAACTAGTAGTTACAGAAAAATATTTTCTCATTAGGAATTAGGATTCTGAAATCTGATGGTGGTTTGGTTCGATTTTTTGATACTTAATGCTCTAGAGTTCCTTATAGATGTTTCTTAACCGATCCAGGCTTAATTTCCAAAGTAAAAAACTCAATTCCCATTCTGAGCATGACTAGATCCGAACCGGGTTGGCCAATTGCATAGTTTCTGTATAAGGAAATATTTGAATTTCTTGGTGTTCATAAATATTTGACTTTACTTCCCAGCATAATATTACCTATCATCCGCTGGAAGTAACGGGCACATAAGTTCTATGCAATATGGCGCGACCTACAAACTATTAGAAGTACACAAAACTAATGAAAATTCCATTTTCGATCTTTTCTTGTCAGATTCGAAGTTTACTCAGCAGGAACTTCCGGCTTGCAAGCCAATCCTCACACCGCGATGGGTAAGCTTAGTATGTTTTTTAGTTGAATTCTTTATACCATGGCAGTTCTATGATCACTTAGCATTCTTGAGAAACATTTTTGTATCTTATATCATACTCTATCTCCATGTGCAGGTCATTTCAGCATTCATGCTTGTTAGCATTGTCTTCATTCCCATCGGAGTAGCTTCCCTGTTTGCTTCTCGGGATGTATGTTTGAGCAAGCTTTACTTAGGATCTCTTCAAGCCTAGACTAGTTGTTCATGATGGGTTATCTTCTTTATTTTATCAGGTTGTTGAAATTGTTGATGGATATGAGACTGAATGCATACCAGTAGAATCTAGAAATGATAAGGTCAAGTACATACAAACCGTTGGCGATAAAACTTGCATCAGAAGTATCACGGTTTGTCTCCAACAAAATCTCATCATTGTGTAGAAATAGTATAAACACTATTTTTGAACTCATTATCTTTACTTCTCTCCCATTCCTGCGTTTTATATCAGGTGCCGAAGCGCATGAAGAAGCCCATATATGTGTATTATCAACTTGACAACTTTTACCAAAATCACCGGAGGTATGTATCTCAAGCTTCTGTCACACTCTTCATCTAAGAGTGTTATTAAGTAGAGCCTACTCGGACAAGTGGTTAATGTTTTGTTTCCTAGACCCTTCTATCTTTGGTTCAATTCGTGTAGGTAGTGGTATCCTTTATAAAAAAAGGAAAAAAAAACTTTCTAGTATACATCAGTTGTTCAATAATTTTTTTCCTATAACATTGAATATACAGAATTTATGGTGAAGCGATTTTAAGTAAAACTTAAACTTAATCATCTCACGCTCAAACGAAGATGTTTATCACACTATGTTTAGGCCACTTGAAGATATGTATGTTGTTGATCCATGACTGTTGAACTGTTAATGACTTGGTATAGTAAGTATCAGGCTGTCGGTTCTAATTTTCATTCCTGCAGTTACAAAAATGGAAAAAAAATGTATGTCAATGGGGTTTCATAATTTCTTACTTTTGTTGTAGGTCGTCATTAAAATAATGCTGGAACCATTTTCAATTTTCCATATTGTTGTAGTTGCTGTACATGGAGACTGATGTTTGGCTACAGAACTTCATTAAATATAACAGATGCCAGTTTTAAGGCAGGATATAAGAGTTTCCGCAGATGTCGCGTCCACCTTATATTTTTGTAACTTTTTAAATAAAAATGGCATATTAGGATTATAAAAAGGCCATTTATGGATCATTAAGCTTAATTTGATTTATTGTTTTCCATGATTTCATGTTCTATATGTAGTGCTTGGTAATGGACATGCATCATGCCTGATGTATATCTTTTTATAATTTAGGTACGTGAAGAGTCGAAGTGATCAACAGCTGAAAAGTACTGCCGGTGAGAATGAAACAAGTGATTGCGAGCCCGAGGATTCAGTAAATGGGGCAACTATTGTACCTTGTGGCCTTATCGCTTGGAGTATGTTCAATGATACCTATAGTTTCTTCGTCAACAACTCAGAGTTGGCGGTGAATAAGCAGGGTATCTCTTGGAAGAGTGATAGGGAGCACAAGTTCGGCAAAAATGTATATCCTAAAAACTTCCAGAACAGCTCAGTTGTAGGTGGTGCACATCTCAATGACGCTATACCTGTAAGCCTTTTACCCACTCTTCATATTAAATGCACATGAACTTGGCCATTATAATATCTCTTTTTATGGTATTTTACTTGAATTAATTCTTATTTTGGTAGAACTTTAGTAGGCAGGATTGTAAGATAATAGTTTAAATATATGTTCCTTATGACAAAATATAGTACAAGAACCTTTTTCAGAAAAAACCCCGGTTCATATTAGCCTGTGTGTCTTTTCTTCATCCAAGAGACCTGTTTGTAGCGATCCCATTGATTTCATGAGCGATTGCACAACATACCTGCATCTCTTAATTTTGCTGCTTTTTGGGTACTTTCAAATGTCTTTGTTCCGCAAAGGTTGTTAATTAATTATGTACATTTACGGAGGTTTCTAATGTTGTTTAATAATTTGGTGTTCCAGTTGAGCCAACAAGAGGACCTAATCGTTTGGATGAGAACTGCCGCTCTACCAACTTTTAGGAAATTATATGGAAAGATAGATCAGGATCTTCAAGCAAATGAAGTCATAAATGTGACGCTGAAGAACAATTACAATACATACAGTTTTGACGGCAAGAAGAAGCTGGTGCTTTCTACCACCAGTTGGCTCGGAGGAAAGAATGACTTTCTTGGCATTGCTTATCTCGCCATTGGAGGATTGTGCTTCTTTTTGGCTATGTCCTTCACTCTCGTGTATCTTATCAAGCCAAGGTGAAAATCATACCAAATTTAACCTTCATTGTTTTCGATGCATTGCAAAGAATTTAGAAGGCAATAGCATTGATTATAGACAAAATGAAAATTTAATCTACATCCGATCAAATTCCAAGGGATTGGATAATGAACAGCAGTAGGCGTTTATGTATATGACTATCACTTGAGTATTGATTATATTTTTCTTTTCAGGCGGCTCGGAGATCCTACATATTTGTCATGGAACAGGAACCCTGGAGGACGATAGATCAGTTTCTGAAACTCACATGTCCTGCCCGTGTAAGGTTGTAATTTTGTGTATTTAAGGTTGTGAAGATCATCACTACAGATGTTCTTTATGTAAGGCACTCAACTAATGAATTCGAATATTTTTATGTGTGACTGCAACAATGTATTTGTATAATTTGAAGAATAGTTTCCAATGCATGTTCTTCATAAAGCTCATGTCTCTATCAGTGAAAAACTCAAAGGGATTGTTTTACAATGTTTCTACTGTATCACATTACTCTAAGCAAAATGTTTGAAAGGTAAGCACCCTCCGGGTAGGCCGGGTCGATAGGATGATCACTAGCTGCTCCGGCTTGTCGCACAACTGTTATTCTCCTCCCTGCCATAGATGCAGCACCCTAGCAAAATATTGCAGAAAAGTAAGGCAAAAGAATATAGAATGTGAGGTATAATAACACAGAACATATGCATCAAAGTCTCTTGGGACTTGACATAATATGCATTCAAATTCCAGTATAATTGCATGTAAAAAATGGAAGTAATCACTATATCTGCATGAACTTAGAAAAGTGTTTCACTATATCACAATGCACAAAACAAAGAAGGTTGGATTAACTAGATGTGCAGATATAATATAAGGGAAAATGGCAAAAAGTGATCTGAACTTTGATTTTTTGTGCAAAATGCGTGTAAATGACAAAATTGTCCTTAACATTAAGAATTATTTTTTTTAAAAATAAATATTTGTAAAAGTTTTTTTTTGAAAATATCTTTTAACTAAAATTTGTAGAGTCAAATTTTGTAATTTATTTTTTTGGTAAAATTGTTTTTAAGTTAAAAGTTATTTTATAAAAATCTTAATTTCATGGGCAATTTTGTCATTTTTGTACAAGTACACACATTTGGCATAAAAAATCAAAGTTGAGAGCACTTTTTGTCATTAACAAAGTACACAACACCGTCTTGCCAAAGTGTGATACTATATAGCAGGTTTTTGCCATTTTCCCTATAATATATAAGAAGAAAAGGATCCTGTCTACTAGCTCATGCGTAGCCTAACACAAAATGACAGTATTCAATACGGCACGCCAATTCCAAAATACGGAAATTACAGCATGTAGAATAGAACTATAGTATCAGAATGGCTTCCTTTTGACAGTGACACTTCCTTGTACCAGAGTGAAAAAACGGTGGAAGTTACTTGCCTGAAGAATACGCATGAAAATCCCACTTTGGGTTATGGCTCCCGAACACGAGCAAGTCATTAGAAGACCGCCTCTCTTTGTCAACTGCATGGCCAAGGAGTTCAAATTTCTATACATGCCCGATGCGCTATGTAGAGCCTGTCCAATAAGACTTATGATCAGCAGTGTATCAAGAAGTAAATGAGACGAAGGGGATTTGACAGAACAAAAGAAGTAAGTTGTTTCTAAGTGCTTCAGTTACTTAATTGTTTCTGTAAGTCATGAGGTAGAGAGCCACTCACAAGCATGGCTATTCAACCAATGCTGTTCACGAGGAGGATGAAGTAACTAAAAAGAAATTTTCTTAAAGCAAACTATCCTTACATAACAAGATGGAGACTACAATCAAGACCAACAAAGTTGGCCACATGAGCCATGATGGGTCTATTTCTTCAAATTTAACCGGTTTGCAATAAATTCAACCTAAATATAATTGCTAGAATACCTTTCTTCGTGGAGCTAGTTTTGGAGGGTCCAGAATAACAATATCCCACGATTCATTTCTAGCAACCGCAGCCTTCATAAATTCAGTCGCATCTTTTTTCAGAAAACATATTCTTTCTGGATCCAGGTTGTTGAGGGCAATATTTTCTTTGGCAAGCTCCAGAGCAGGCAATGATGAATCAATACCTGCAAAAGTGAAAATATTATGTTCAATGGTGGCAAGTGGCCATATTATTATTATTGAACTTTTCTTGGGCCCAAATTTAGGCTCTTCTCGTGGCTAACTTCCACAAAATATTATTCCAACTTCATTTATATTTCCAGTAATGCCTAAATCTCTACGCATTTTACTCATGAAAAAAACAAGAGCTGACATGCATGGTGACTGAGTTGATGTAATACCGGTAACATTGAGAGCACCCCCCGATGCTGCATTTAGAGCAAAACCACCACTGTAGCAACACATATCAAGAACCTTCTGACCACAAGAAATAGTGGATAAGAACTGGCGACTCTCCCGCTGATCAGCATAAAATCCCGTCTTTTGGCCTCCCATTGAAACAGCATAAAGTATACCATTTTCTTTAACCTGTGAAAAAGGAATTACAAGTTGGATTAAAACAATCACTATGCTTCATAAAGTCCCATTAGTTTAGAGTTACTCATAAAATACTTCAAGCTGAGTAGTCTCATATACTTAGGTTAGAAGTACTCAATCATATTATCAAACAACTGAAAGGGGATGACAGTAAACGAATGGTGTGTCAAGTTAGTCTTCTAATAATTCATACACATGCCTTGAGTTCCAATAGAAATCTTCTACAAATTCCATTATGACGAGTTCTATGGAATAAACCTTTATTTTTTCAGGATAAGTAGATTGGTCGGTTTCCTTCACACCTGATAAATCCATTCCTTCTTCTTTTAAAATTTCTACAGATGGTCTCCAGTTTATATGATGAATTCCATCAATTCTATTGACAAAAGACTCTATTTCTGGCTTGTACTTCTCAACCCAAGCAGCGGATGATGCTATTACGGCTGTATCTCCAAAGACATCAACAATTAGTCCCGACAATCTGATGTAGCAGACATCCAAGAAAAGTCAGAGCAAGATATGCTTTAATCAACAGTAATTGCAAAATCAATTCATAAGTATGAGATCGGTGGTTCCAATCCCCACACTTGCACTTATGCCAATCAATATACAAATATTCAAGGGCGTATATATACCTGTCTCCTTCACTATTGACAAGACGATATGCATTTGTACTAGGTGAGGGGAGCCCCAAACTCTTGCGTAGTTCAATAGCTGCATCAATCCGGGTTCCAAGCAGATTTTCCATGTCCAAAGCACCAGAAGGATCTCTACTCCATATAAATTAGCAAATTAATAGCATTACGAAGGTGAACATAGTGAATGAAGATGCCCTCATTTGAACAGATACCTTGTTTCCTCTTCTAGCTGCATGAGACGAACCGAGTACATAGAAACTGAATTATACAAGCCCCATCCAATTGGTTTTTCTGTTCCATCCGCTACCAGCACAACATCTCCGGTCTTAGGTGGCGGTCTACCTATTATTCTATCAACTGCCCCACTGTATACCATTGGATTCCCGTCCTTGAAGAGTTGTGTCTTCCCCTTTTTAAGTACAACCTTCGGGGTACCTACTTAATAAAAAATAAATGCAACAAGGTTTAGGAATCCATGTACGAGTCCCTAGATACAAGTTTCAACAAATTAAAGGCAACAAAGATAGTACTATGGCAATATGACGGCAAAAAAAAAGGTTTGAACTCTGCTATGCTAAGAATTCTGGGATACAAAAGAAAGGGTAAAGGATTTGAGGATCCTTCAGTCAGTCGTACGAAATTTCTTCTTTTCTGTTCTCAATCACCAAACATCAAAACAGTGCCATGACAAGGTCGACATAACTTTCCAGAGGACATATCCTTACTGTAGAGAATCAATCAATAGTATAGTTGATTGATTCTGTGTATCGTATGGTTATGCTTCCTACTACGGTTCCCCTATTGTTCCCTATATGAAGGAACCTCCTATTGTAGTTCGATATGAAATATTATCAATAAAGCTTTCGTTTTCTACACTTACTAATGTGACCATATGTATGATTAATTGTATATGTTGTTCTACAACAGGCTGCAACTAATGTTGTGAAAATAAGACAGATAAAGCTAACGCATACCCCAACCATAACAGAACTATATAAGATAGTAACAATTTGGTTCACTATAATATGCTTGATGCCTCTTGGGAAATGCAGTGGCTCCAACGCCGTTGAAATAACATTTGAAGCAGTCTTTTTCATGAATGGGGTTGAAAGGAAATTGTAAATCATACTTTGACAGATAATGTGATTACCAATCCAGCTCAAAAATGAACTGGTAACTTAACAATCCTCTATACATCCATATCAGAGAAAGTGGTTGCATACACTGAATCACCATTCCAGCTTATGAAAGAAAAATGCATCATCTTCCTACGGCAACAAGATGAGAAACCATACAACTAACAAAATGTTGTTCCAATGTGAATTTCAACTAAAGTGGACTATTAGACAAAAACGAAATCCAAGGAATCCACAACATTGAAAACATCCCAACTACTGAACACATCGCCAAAGGAACATTTTTGAAATTCAATTACACCAATCCTGATTACCCATTTGACTTGACAAATTGCAGAAACCTTATCTTGCTGAAAAAGAGGGTTGTAGTTGCAGCATTACTCTGTAACAGTAACGAAAACTCATACACAGACCCTTTAGCAAGACAGTGGCATAAACAACAAACTGAACCCATGAGAGTGACAGACACGGAGTACCCAGAAGCTAGATACATGGAATTTGCAGAGAAACAGATAAGAATCCTCCAAAAGGAGGTGAAGAGAGAGACCTTTGGGGTGAGCAGAAGAAGAAACTTGTGGAACTGCGGCGGAGGCTGGCAGAGAAGAGCGAGCCAGAGACTTCACTAATCGTGCCGGTAGGTGCTTCATCGTTTCGAGCTCGACCCAGCACTAGCTCTCTCTCTCTCTCTCGGTCTCTCGAGTAAATTAGGGGTGGTGACCCGACCCTTTAACCCACAACCCATGTTTTCAAGAGTATATTTAGGGATGTCGTTGGGATGGGTTTGAGACGGATTTTGTGATCCCAACACTTGTACGAATTTAGAACCTCTACCATGTCCCCTCCCAGATCCCCTTTTTCCGCCGAAACCCGTCTCGTTGGAAATGGGAATCCCCAAATTGTCCCCGAGTTTGTTCAACTTATTTAGTATCAAATTAAAACCTATAACTTTTTTAGAGGCCCGTCACCGAGATATGCTTACATGAAAATTAGCGAGACATCGCTAGTTGTTGGCAATAATTGTCTGAAATTCGTTTACAAATATATAAAATTTGATTGAGAGATGAATGAGATTTGTTAATAGATGTATAATATTTAACCGAGAAAATGAAGGGATATGCAAGATGATTCTGGTTGGAGGTTGATGATGGTATCGAGTTAAACACTAATCGACACATAAAATAGATGCGGTGACTTTAGGGTTGTGTGATTTTGAGTTGGATTTTGTGTTAAAAATGATTTTAGGGTTGAACTTCAAATATTTGAGTTGAGTTAAGGCCTTGAATTAATTGGACTTACTGTACTTAACTATGCTCGTTTCACAATTTGATACCTCAACTATTTTTTTTCGTTTTAGTATACTAACTTGTATTTTGGAACATTTTACTACGCCTAATTATGCTATTATTGGGACAAGATTTTACATCAAAATGTCCAAAAATACAAGTTAGGGTACTAAAAAGAGAAAAATATAGTTGAAGTAGCAAAATGTGAAACATGCATAGTTAGGTGTAGTAAAGTGTTGTTTTCTTTATTTTCATAAGAATTTCGAATATGATAATGGATTTTCATATTTAACGGATAAGGGATAGGATGGGGCGGGGTATGGTTGCCTCGTCCTTGATAGAGATTTTAAATTCTTTCTCTAGTCCTTCTCAGCACAATTGAAATCGAGACATCGAGTCCCTATTAAGTTCAAGGATGTAAATTTTAGTTGAGGTAGAAAGGTTAATAAAAATGTTAAGCATATTCATGTACAAACGTGACTAATTGAATGTACATAAGAAAATTGATCATCGTAAAAAGTGAGAGAATGTAATATTATCACTAATGTTAAGTCAGAGTCACGAAATGACCACAAGTTTTAGTTTGCTCTCCCATAAATTACTCCATGTCAAATAATGATAAATTAAGTGACTAATACTAAGATTTTCAATGATTTCATAAGATTTTCAATGATACCATAAAAAATTACGATGGGTAGATTAGATTTCATGCATAAATAAGTGGGTAAACCTCACAACTCCGAAAACCATATCGATAGAAGAATGTTGTGAGAGGTTTAAAAGCCCCAAGACCTTCAAAGTGTTCCCTAATTCATGACTGGTAAAATGTTGGTTGATCTGCATCGCTTCTGCAGTCATTCGATTTAGTAACGTTATTTTGTTGCTTCCGCAGTTATCCAATTTAGTAGCGCTATTTTTTTTCCGTAGTAATACATGCTAGGTCATATAGAATATCAAATAACGATCCCAAACCGGACCAACTCCAGTCATGAACTTCACTGCTTAGTACATGAAGACATTGAAAGAAAAAGCAGCGAAGAAGGCAGAGAGAGACATGAGGAGGCAGGAAGAGGCAAGAAGGGTCTTGCGACCAACCCATTTCAGTGGCCAATAACTTGTAAAAATTTATAAGTGAACTCATTGAAAATTCACTCCATCAACTCACATAACTAACCCATCTCCAAGGAAAACATTTGCATGTCAGCGCCAAGTTAAGTTCAAATGCATCAAGATCTATCTAATTTGAAAGATTATTATGCATTTCCACTCAAGTCTAACAATTTAAAGTACTCAATCCCTCCCGAGAACATAAATAAAGCAACACAGAGCAATTTATAGCTAAAATACAAGAGCTGACCAGCTGCTTCTAAGTCAGACTGGGAACCAGCCGTGTGTACATTAAACTGACTTTGGTCGATCAAAATGATTTCTTCTCATAAGAAACTAGCCCATGAATTCCACCCTCAACTTGTGCCGCTCCTGTCCTCACCTGTAAGCAAGGCAAATAAAAAGGCAAGATCAACAAAAAGAGTGACTCAATAGGTTGTTGGGAATCACACTTTGTTTTCCTATAGAGAACTTGCAACTAGCAACTAACCCATCTCAAAATAACTACTTCAACCAAAGGCAGTGCTAATGTTGGAATTAATAATAATACATCAGCAAACTTCTCTTGACTTGCTTCTGTAACAACTAAATAACAATTTTAAAATTTTACATTCATGATTTCAGTTTTGTACTAATGCATTGAAAAAAACTTGAAACAGAAGCATATGTAACTGAATAACATGTTATCATTTGAATAATAAACACATCCATGAAAGAACTTGTATTGACAGTGCCGTACTAAAGAGCAAATCCATGGAAATTGCAGTAATAGGATGAGAAATGACGAGCTTTACCTCGAGCCTTAAGACACTAGATCGCAACAGATCATGAGAAGATTGTATGGACTTGGCACCAAGATCCTGAAACCCTTGTTTAACTGCTTGCATGGTGTAAGGTATAAATTTCAGAACAGAACCTTTATCTGCAACTGCTCCGACCACCCCCTGAGCAATCTTTAGTTTTGCTGTATCACCCAAATATCTATTATCACTCCCTTTCGTCATTGCTTCTAGGGAACCCATGCCTCGATACTTCTTTACTCGGCGACCATTCTGATAAAGCAATGTTAGAGTTCAAAAAAGTTTGCTTAAAACCCATATTTGAAGCATATAACATAGCAACTTGGTAAGAGGGGCATAAGGAATAAGGATACTGCAAGACATCAAAAAAAGTGTTTATACAATTCAAAAATAACACAGGACTGATTTGGTGTGTGAGTTGAGTGCCTATATGTCTGCAATAGACAGTGTCAATCTGTTGACAAGAAAAGCACTCCAGAATAGTTGCATAGAAATGTATACCTGATACTCGTAAACACCAGGAGCCTCAGTGCTTCCGGCTAAGAAGCTGCCCATCATTACAGTAGAAGCCCCCAAGACAAGAGCCTTAACTATATGACCAGAGTTAGAAATGCCCCCATCAGCAATGACAGGCACACCATACTGGGAAGCAACAGAAGAAACCTTGTATACAGCAGTAGCCTGAAAAGTAAACAAAAATTGTGAATACCTGGTGGAACAATAAACTTAGAAAATAATAACAGCATATTTTTCAGAAAGGATGTTGCCTCAAAAATAAAAAGATGGATATTAAATGATAACTTATCCACCAAGAACATTACAGTCATTTAGCTTCCATACCGGATATTAGACAGTCTGAACAACACAAAACAATGTAGTGACAAAATCACTAACTTGCACAATAAAGAAACCTTAAAAATCTGAATGCAAGCTTGAAAAAGAAAACGATATATTTCAAATTTAGCTGACGTGTATCATTCATTAAAATTTCCAGTACTAAGGCTCACAATCAAACTTAAGTCCAAGATGCATAAGTTACATGATCCATCTCAGCGAAACTTCCCATAATACCACATTCCACTTAGAAATGTTTTTTATGACTTACTATATTGACATCAGACATGACTAGTTTCATTCACGAATTTCAATTTGATCACTTCCTCGAATGCTTAATAGTAGTTAGTTACCACCACAAAATCCAGTCATTACACGAGTGCAGATAATGAAGTACATAAGGAAAACGATATACCTGTCCTCGGCCAACCGCGCAGACCTCTTGGGTGGTACAAATAGACCCAGACCCCATCCCAACTCGAATCCCATCCACACCAGCCTGAATCAAATTTTGTGCCTGATTCATCGTCACCACGTTCCCACCAATCACATCCAGGTCCGGGAACGTCCTCTTGATGTACTTGATCATATCAATCTGATAAATAGAGTTCCCCTGGGAGCTGTCCAGCACCACCACGTTCGCCCCGGCCTTCACCACATGCTCCAGCCTCACCTTATCATCCTCCCTAGTCCCCATCGCCGCCCCGACCATGAATTCTCCGTCCGGCCCTATCGACCCCTTCCTCAGCTTAGGGTACCCCTTCAGCCTCTCCACCTCCTCCCTAGTCACCAAATCAACAACCCCGCCGTCCTTCTCCAGGGCCACAAACTCACTCCCCTTCTCACTCAGGTAATCATCAATCTGCCCCAAATCATGGCTCCACGGCACCACAACATCACTCGAATTGGACATGTAGTCGCGGATCTCGACCTCATTGTTTGCCAATTTCGCCCAATCGGACCTCGAGACGTACCCGAGGAGGCTGGAGCCAGCGGCGCCGGACTGGGTGACGAGAATGTAGGGCGAGCCGCCGAAGTCGTCGAGCGAGTCGAGGCGGCCCTCGGGGGACTTGAAGGTCGGGTTGGAGAGGACCGGGACGCGCCGCGACTTGGCGGAGCGGACGTGGGAGGCCTGGAGGGAGGGGTGGGAGTTGGCGTGGACGATGGCGATGGCGCCGAGGGAGGCCATCGCCGCCGCCATGTGGGACTCGGAGACGGTGTCCATGGGGGAGGCGACGCAGGGGATCTGGAGGGGGATGTTGCGGGTGAGGCTGGTGGAGAGGGAGACGTCGTCGGTGGGGAAGTCGATGTAGTGGGGGAGGAAGATCACGTCGTCGTAGGTGTACGAGTAGCCCTGCTTGAACAGCCTCTCCGACGAGAAGCCGTCGTCGATGATTGGTGCTCCGGTGGCCATGGCTGGTGGCGGCGCCGCCAAGAGAGAGAGGTTTGGGATTTAGGGGTAGGGTTTAAGAGAGAGAGGGAGATTAGAGACTGAATTCACAGTGTCACAGTGAGATATGGAGGGAAGGGAACCATCCAAAGCTATTTTCTGGTGTGACGCGGCGTATGGTAACAGATAGTCCCTCACAGTCTTAGCCACTGATTGTTTGTAGGTTTACATGGGTGGAACAAATTTGATGGGAATAATTTCACTTAACACCCTTTAAAATGAGTTAAATCTCACCCTACATTCCTTAAAATTATTTTTCTCAGATGAACTCTCATACTTTGTCAATTTATCTCACTTGTAATTTTCCGTTAAATTCCATTAAAAATAAAAGTTAAAAAAACTAAATTACCCCTGCGTAGATTTTAAATTTTCAATTCATGCCATTTAACCCTATCGCCCCAAATCCTCTAACCTCCTTGAACTTGAAGAACCAACAGCCATATCTACGACCTACACTCATTGAACCAGGCTCGCACGGATGAGAGGAGCCGAGGTCGTAGTTGGTTTTTAAATCTTAATTTATGCTCAATTTATAAATTTTCCGTTAACTTCCGTTAAATTCCGTAAAAAATGGATGTTGAAAAGACTAAATTACCCCTGAATAGATTTTAAATTTTCAATTTATGTCATTCGACCCTATCTCTCCAAATCCTTTAACCTCCTTGAACTTGTGATTTGACATATAAATTGAACATAAATTAAGATTTAAAAACCAACCGATTCTAACCAAGTAAAATCGAAGAACCATAATTAGAACCAGACCATTTTCTCAGATATAGCAATTCTAATTAGAACCAAAAGGTCTGGTCCGATTCTAAAACCGTGCCCACCCATACTTGACCGTGTTCAGTGAAATCGTTATAACTAGCTCTTTTGGTCATGCTTTAAACATGAAGCAACTAACACCTGAGTAGGTAAGTCTCTAAAATGAGATGACATCGTTACAAGTCCATATATAATGTCTCAGTTCAACCTCGTTTGCATCGATCTTGTTCTAGATTCCTAGTTAATTTGCTAAACACAACAACACTGACAATGTGTCGGTCCGGTGATGCTTTTACTTAAGTGGGTACGTACAATACAACAAAGCACCGTCATTTTAGTATCCCAATTACTGGAAGATGTTGCCCATTGTTTTAAATTCTAATGTTAATTGATTATTTTTGAAGGTAAAACAAATTTTATTAATTAAATAACAATTAACCCGACATCAAGCTGGATAACTGAAGCTACAGATGACAGAACAAATCCCTCACCATAAACCCAGCTACTGTCAGTTAAAACAAACTTGGCCAATTCGTGAGCCATTTGAGTACGAACAAAGTAAATAATGCAACATTTTTCGCTAATGATTCCTCCAACGTTTTTCATCTCGACCCGTTTAACATCATGTAGAGTCACGGCCTCCACCTCATACGAATGGAAAAATCCCGTAATCTTGCTGCAGAATGCTTTAAACAGGCATCAATGATAATACCGGAGACAAAACTACTCGAACCGGTTAGCATTATGCAGAGTCACGGCCTCCACCTCATACGGATGGAGA